>VXAY01001347.1:114626-141738 GCA_013399855.1 Oxyruncus cristatus
CTGTGTTATCCCAGTCTGTTATCCCGGGCTGTGTTATCCCAGTCTATTATCCCGGGCTGTGTTATCCCACCTGTGTTATCCCAGTCTGTTATCCCGGGCTGTGTTATCCCAGTCTGTTATCCCAGGCTGTGTTATCCCGCCTGTGTTATCCCAGTCTGTTATCCCAGTCTGTTATCCCAGTCTGTTATCCCAGGCTGTGTTATCCCACCTGTGTTATCCCGGGCATGGCCAATCCTGTGGAGAGGTGGTGGCAGGGCCTGGCATGCAGAGGGATGCAGGGATGTCATCCGTGAAGTGCCGCCACAGGCTGTTGTGGGGCCCTTTGCAGGCACCCCCGGAGGCCGTGTCTGGGGATGGGGAACTGCCCCTTCCTTGAGGCTTAGAGCTTGGGGGTCTCCTTGGGACACCCTCCAGCCCTTTCCTGCTCCCAGCCTGGCTCCCAGCTGAGCAGAGAGGGTGGATCAGCCACCCTTTCCCCGGCGCTGAGCTGGCCCCAGGCTCCTCCACACTGCTCTGATGCACTGGATCCACTTGGGCAGGAGGGGAACTCCCAGTTGGTTGGGAGCTGAGAGCTCTGTGAGCCGAGGGTGACACAGCACCCCCCAGGACACGTCCCCTGGCCTTGGCCTTTCTCCAGCTCCATGGACAAGGCAGGGATAACCCACCCTGCCTCTGCCCCGAGAGAGCAGTGCCAGCTCTCAGCACAAGCACCGGGAGCTGGGAAGGCAGCGAGGGCTGGGCTGGGGGAGCTGCAAGAGCTCACAGGGCTCTGTGGTCCAGCACTGGCAGAGCTGCTGGGATCTGTTGACTGGAATAGCACGAAATGATGCTGAAAATCCGGGTTAATCTGAACCGGCTCCAGAGACCCGTCCTGCGGAGCTGCCTCTTTATCTGCAGTGTGGATCTAAATCCACGCAGGCTTAACTTGGGTCTCAGCAGCTTTACGTCGGCTCTGATTAGTTCACATCACCTTCTTCACAGCTTCCTGACCCTCTGCTGGGGAGGCTGCCTCTAGATTTTCAATATTTTATATTTACACAGCAGTGTCACATCCTCAGGAGGCCCCAGAGCAGCCTTGAAAAATCCCCTCTGGCCTCCTGCCTCCCTGGGAACCACAGCTGGGAGGTGTTGTCCAGCATCCTTTGAGAACCAGCACGTCACAGGGGTTGGAAACCACCCTGAACCCTGAACCCCTGCCCAAATCTGACCCAGCCATGTGGAGGTGAACCAGCTGGGCTCTGGTCTAATGTGTGGTGCCCCAGGTTGGGATCCAGCAGCCAAACCGCCTCCCACGGGACTGGAAGTGCCAGGAACATGGGTGTACCCTGATGAGGCACTGTGGGACACTGCCCTGTGACCAGGACAGCAGAGGAGGGTTGTGGTTGTGACCCACCACTGTAGATCCTGGGTGAGAACTGACCCCAACATACAACCAGACAGATGATGGGAGAAGCAGGAGCACAGTCAGGTGTGGGTGGCCCAGGGACTCCTGTCTGGGTGGGCACAGTCCCCCATGGGCTGGGAGCCAGGCAGGGGCTGCCCTGCAGGTTTGGGGGGCACAGCTCACAAGGGCAAACATCTACAAGAGGTGAGGAGGCAGAAGGTGGAAAGTCCCACCACTGTCATCATGATTGATGGAGTAAGACAAGTGCATGGCACCTTTCTGACTAACAGGGGGGCTTGGGGGGTGATTCCTGTTTTACAGCTCTGCAGAGCCCTACTCTGTCCTGTCCCACCAAACTGGGGTGCTCTGTTCCCACACATGTGAATATGACTCTGAACTGGACCTGGGAAGCCCAGGGAGCTCTTGGGTTCAGCCAACAGGGCAGAAACTTAGAGGACAAAAGAAGGAAAACCACTCCTTTCCCTAAATAGTCAAGTTTAGGCACTCCATGGAGCAACCACTACAGTCTCCAAAGAAGGAGAGACCATGAGACCACTGCCCTCGGCCACTGAGGCCCCTGGGCTGGAGTGCTGTAGTCTCTGTAGAGCTTTCCTGCACTCAGGAGATGTTCCTCTGGAGATCAGAGACCAGAGATGGGAAGAGGCAGAGATGGGAAGCAGGGCAGCCAGCTGCCCCCGGGGCCCAGGTTTGAGCAGCTCCTTTCTGGAGCAGATTCCCAGTCCCTGGCTGTGGTTCACTGGGGTTTGTGCAAACCCAGACACGCTGGGCATGGAGGCTGCAGCACCCCCGGTGAGCGTGTGGTCAGAGGGCAGCACGGAACCAGGTAGGAGCCCCTGTGGGAGCAGACACCCAACCTGACCCTCCCTTCTGGCTTCTCTTCTGCCTCCTCCCTGATGAATGTGCTTGGCACCGAGCCTGGCAGCGACAGAGGAGCGTCACCAGAGGGCCCTGCAGTGTGTTGGGGTTACAGGCGGGTGCAGAAACAGGGCCACGTGTGACCAGAGCCCGTGAAAAGAGACAGGCACCTTCCTCTAGCATAAAAATGTCCCTCTTTTCCCATTTCAAAGGAGCTCAGAATGGTTTGGGTTGGAAGGGGCTTGTTGTGCAGGTGCCCAGGAAGCTTGCAGGCTAACCCAGGGGGTGAAGGATGGAGGGGAAAAGGGACTCTGGAGAAAGGATAGGCCCAGATCCACAAACACTCGCGTTCCCCAAGGTCCCCAACACTGGAGACCTTCTGACAGGGATGGACGGACCAACAGCTCAGACAGAAGTGCAGGTGAGGCCCCAAATCCTCCTGCAGAGCGTTGGGCTGCTAAAACTGAGCATCTAAGGTCCCACACTGCCCACAGGGACACAGAGCCCACAGTGTGGGAGCAGGGGAAGGGAAGGGGGGAATCCTGGAATCACTGAGTGGTTTGGATTGGAAGGGACTTCAAAGCTCATCCAGTCCCACCCCCTGCCATGGGCAGGGACACCTTCCACTAGCCCAGGGTGCTCCAAGCCCTGTCCAACCTGGCCTTGGACACTTCCAGGGATCCAGGGGCAGCCACAACTTCTCTTGGCAACCTGTGCCAGGGCCTCCCCACCCTCAGAGGGAAGAACTTCTTCCCAATATCCCGTCTAACCCTGCCCCCCTTCAGCTCCCCTGCCCTCCATTTGTCTGTGAACCTCCTGGCTCCGGGTGCCAAGGCAGGGACACGGAGATGGTGAACTCTTGGCTCAGACACACCAAGTGTCACTGCTGTGTGTGGGACAGCTGGTGAGATCTGTCCTTTTGTGCCACCCAAACACCCAAAGGTGTATCTGATTTCTCAGTAGATGGTGGCAGAGATCATCTCCTCCAGTCTGTGCTCCAGCCTTTGATGGGTCCATCTTTTATTCCAACAGCAAATGCCAGGGACTTGGAATTGTTGGTGAGGCCAGCAAGGTGGAGACACAGGAGAGGATCAACAGCCCTTCCTGCAGGTGGGACACAGCCCTCCTGTACAGCTGGAGTGGAGACAGACACAGAGAGATGTGTCTGACACATCCCCTGTCCACTGCCACACCAGGACACTCCTTGGGGCTGAAACAGCAGTGGCCATAAAGCCAGGAGGGAGGTCCCCCATGGGAAGGCACCACTTCTGCCACCCAGGGACACACACAGGGGTGGGCACACACATGCCAGGACTTCCAGTACAATCATTCAAAGCATGAGGCTGGGCAGGGACCAAAAAACTGGGACAACCAGAAGCATCCCACTGCCAGGGAGGAGGGTCCAAACTCACCTGCCACCTTCTCACAGTCCCTGCTGCACCTCTCAGCCACCAGAGCCCTGCTGGACCCCAGGGGTTCTGGGCTGTCCTGTGCCCCAGCAGGGAGCGAGGGGCAGGACCCAGCTGTGCTGCTGCTGTTTGTGGGGCAGGGAGGTCTGGCAAGGTGGGGTTCACTGAAGACTCTGAGATGTGATCCCAGGGGGCTCATTCTGTCATCCTGTGCAGGGCAGGAGTTGGACTCACTGATCCTGGAGGGTCCCTTCCAGTTCAGCATATTCTGTGAGGCTGTGATTCAGGCCAAGCTGAAATGGGGAATGCAGGGTTTCCCACGCTGGGATCCTCTGGCAGACCCTGGGGGTCTGTGGGGGGAAGGAGAGAAGCCTCCAATGGGCACTGCATGGCTTGGCAAAGGGAGAAAAGAACAAAGGGCTGAGGCTCAAGAGGTTCCATCAGAGAGTACAACAGGGCACGGACAGGGTTCAGGCTGCCACGGACAACCAGAAGCCCTTTGTACTGAACCAGCTGAGCAGCAGTGTGGGAAAGGTCTGAAGGTTTGCACCAGATGCCGGCAGGGCCAGGATGGAGCCAAAAAGTGTCAGCTGCTGGAGAGGAATGTGTAAATCCATGGTTGTTGGCTGAGAAAAAAGCCAACGCTGCTGCCTAAATTATTTCTGCTCTCCCCACTGTGAGGTTCCCAGCTGACTGTGTCGGGCCAGCCCTGCTGTAGCACAGGCTCATAACATACTGTAATTAAGTGGGCACAAGTCTGCAGGGAGACTTGGACAAATGCGTTGCTAATCCCTGGTATCCCCCAGCAGGGACAGGCAGTGTGTTAACTCGTGGCAGGGCCCCAGCCAAGCACAAGTTGTTGCCTGGTGACTTTCTCTGTTGCAAACTGAACACGACGGTCTCAGCAGCCCCTGAGCATGTCATGCACGCCAGCACCTCCTCCTGAGCCCCGCAAGGGGACAAGGGCATCCAGCTCTGCCCTTGGCACAAGGATCTGGGACAAGGAACATCCTCAGAAGAGCAAAATGCCAGCACCCCCAAGAAGTGGACGTGCAGGCCCCAGGAGCAGCAGCACTGCTTCTCCCAGAGAGTCCAAGCTGGTGGAATACTGGTCCAAGATCAGCAGGGAGGACCCTGCAAGTGCCTGTAACTTGTGTTACAGCTGAAATAGTTTCTAAGAGCTCTTATGCTTTGAGCTAGATCACAGAATCAGAGAATCACAGAATCACAGATAGTTTGGGTTGGAAGGGACCTCAAAGTCCATCTCATTCCACTCCCTGCCATGGGCAGGGACACCCTTCATTAGACCAGGTGGCTCCAAGCCCTGTCCAACCTGGCCTTGGACACTTCCAGGGATTCCAGGGGCAGCCACAGCTTCTCTGGGCAACCTGTGCCANACCCATCTCATTCCACTCCCTGCCATGGGCAGGGACACCCTTCATTAGAGCAGGTTGCTCCAAGCCCTGTCCAACCTGGCCTTTGACACTTCCAGGGATTCCAGGGGCAGCCACAGCTTCTCTGGGCAACCTGTGCCAGGGCCTCAGCAGCCTCTGAGTAAAGAATTCTTTCCCAATTTCCCACCTAACCCTGCCCTCTGGCAGTCTGAAGCCATTCCCCATTGCCCTGTCACTCCAGGCCCTCATAAATAGTCTCTCTCCATCTTTCTTGTAGGCTCCCTTCAGGTACTGGAAAGCCACAATTAGGCCACCCCAAAGGCTCTGTCCAGGTCCTGGCTGCTCAAACAGTGGCACACCCCAGAAGGGAGTCACTGTCCCACAAAGCAGAGCTCCTGCTGCCTTTCTGCCCTGGGAGAGCCTCAGCAAGGCTTGAGAGCAGGAAACCACAGAGGCACCGGTCCTTTGGCCCCTTCCCCACCCAGAGCCAGGGCAGCAGAGGGGTTAAGACAGTCTGAGCTCTCCCCCATCAATCCATCCTGCAGATCTGACGGCCCCATCTCTTCCCGGGCCCAGATTGATTTCTTGACTGGGAGCAGTGAGCAGCTTCACATGAAAAATGAGGCTTCGCGCCATCAATAGAAGTTCTAATTACAACTTAAACCCAGGACATTCTTTACAGCACACACCAGATTTACAGCCCCTCGCAGGTGGGCGTGCAGCCCGCTCTAATTAAAAGCAGCTCTCATTGCAGATTGCTCCAGACAGCCCATTCCAGCTCCACAAGGGCACAGGCAGCTGCTGGCACTGAGCTGGCAGGGAGGTACCAGGCACCCCAAGGGCACCGGCACCGCCGGCTCGGGAGGAGCAGGGAAGGATGGAAAGCTCCATTCCCTCCTTTCTTTGCTCTGTTCTGTTCTGAGCAGGTTTCCCACACTGGATCAGCCTTGGCTGAACTGCTCCAGTGCCCAGCACTGTCCCCTGGGCACAGCCCACTTCTCCATCCCATGAGCAAAGGGCAGAACTGGGTCTGACTGGGGGGACCCAGTGAGGGGGGACACAGAGTCACGGAATCACAGAGTATCCTGAGCTGGAAGGCATCCACGAGGATCAGCCTGTGCCCTGCACAGGACAGCCCCAAGGACTAGATGATCCTGGTGGGTCCCTTCTGACTTGGCATATTCTGTGATTCCGTGAATCCCACTCTGTCCCTGAGAGTGTTGTCCAAACCCTCCTGGAGCTCTGGCAGCCTTGGGGCTGTGCCCTGCCCCAAGAAGTGCTGAGACATCATGGGAAGCGCTCTCAGAGCTGGCTGGTGCCCCTAAGGTTTCATTCAGGGACCGACTGTGCCAGAGCCCTGGGTGAGGATGTTTTGTGGGATCTGTCACACGGACCTGGGGCAGGGCGGGACCCAAGGGGGTGACCAGGGCAGTGCCCAGCTCTGCTGTCAAGGCTCTCTGAGGCTCTGCACAGATTGTGTTCCTCTCTGCCTCAGTTTCTCCATATCTGAATTGGGAGAAATGCCTTTCTGAACAGGGCTGGAAAACCAGAGGGATTTAGGAAGGCAGGGAGAAAGTGTCTCACTGACCAGGCAGGATAGCTCTGGCAGAGGGAGGGGACAGGGCTCTCCCATGTCTGCCCAGAGAGGTGTTGCTGTGGGGTTGCCTCCCTACCTGGGACTGGGAAAGCCTGTCCTCCTGCACAGGGAGACACCAGGGCTGGTGCTCCCCCTCGTCCAGTCCCTGGGCACTGCAGGACCCCTCTGCAGACCCCCCTGGCTGCTGCACCAAGACCCTGAGAAGGCTCAGAGGGATAGGGGTGTTGAGGAACAGTGGGACCTAAGTGAGCCCCAAAAGGTGCTGGAGTTGGAGGAGGACAGAAGCAGAAACTGTTGAGCAAGTCTCCACCATCTGCTGAGAGACCCTGGCTCCCTGGGCCACGCTGTGTGTCCCACATGGCTTCCAGTGGGAGTTCCTCACAGAGCACTGGTGTTAGGGAATGAGCTCTGTCTAGTGGATGTCAGGATCCAGTATTAGCAGAGACATTGTCATCCTGGTGACGGGGACAAACCAACCCCATCCCACGTGTCTCTGTGTGGTTGGCAGTCCTGGTATCACCTCAGCTCCAGCCCTGGGCTTCAACCAGCCCTTTCTGCTTCTCCCAGTGCTCCCAGCTCTGCTCCTGGTGCAGTGAAAAAGATCCTCCTGAGCTGTTCCTTCCTCAGCACAGGATTTGTGGAGCTGAGGTGGGCGTCAGCAAGCAGAGACAGTGCTGATTTCACAGGGCTGGGAGTTAAATCACTCTTGCCACCAGCTGCTGCTCTGGAGAACAAAACCCTCCACAGAGGGGCTGTTGGAGGTTAGAGGTGATGAAAGAGCAGAGTATCAGGGCTCTCCAGAAATCACCCCTGCCCCAGCTGAGGTGGAGAGGTGGAGCTGGGTTTAAAGTCCAAAAGGTCACTATGAGAGTCAGTCTCCAGAGCTTTTTCCACCAAGAGCTTGGAGAAGCAGAAAGGTGATGCTTGAAGCTGCTCCCCACGGATCCCACCTGTGTCCTGCCTCAGAGCCTGGGCCTGCTGGCTGACAGCACAGGGCAGCACAGGGGATCTGCCCAGATCAGAAGCAGCCAGTGCCCTGGACTGGAGGGACAGGCTCTGTGGGATCCTGCAGGGAAAGGCACCATCAGCCAGGACAGATTTACAGCCACAGCCAGTGGGATGTGACCCTGCAAGGGGCTGCCAGCTCAAGAGGGGACATGGCTGCCTGTGAGATGTGAGGGATAGGAACTCTGTGTCAGGATGAGCCAGAAACTGCCCTCATGACACAGCTGGTCGTGACCCAACCTCCCCACAAAGAGCTGTGGGGCCCAGGGCGTCCTGGATGGGGGCAGAACCTCAGGCTCCTTCCTCCCTGGCTGCTAAATTTCCTGCCTGATACAAGATAAAACAGACCATGTCATCCAGCCCCTGATGTGGGTGAGCAGCTCCCCAGCCCAGATGTGACCAGCCCCCTCCTGACACGTCTGCTCTGGTTCATCAAAGCTGGCAAGGATGTCATCAAAGCTCTGCCATGTGGTCCCTTCACTCCCACATGGATCAGGAGTGTCCTGGTGCACGAACCCCCCAGGATGGGAACACAGCAGGGCCTGTGCATCAACTGGGTTAGACAGAGCAGGGGAGAGCCCCTCAAAGCTGATGTGCCTCAAACCTGCCCATTATTGCCCTCCAGAGCTGGTGACACAAGGGGGAAAATGGATGGGACTCTTTCCTGATCCAAAGGTGTCCAATTCCTGCAGCTCTCAGGACTGAGAGGCCACAGGGGCTGTTCAGACCCAGACTCTCAGGCCCTCCAGAAGATGGCCAGGGCTGTCTGGGGTGAACAGAGTCAGCCTGCAGGCTGAGGCTGCTCCCTGTGCTGCCACCAAGACAAGCTCTGTCCTGGTTTTGGCTTGGCCACCTCACCCCAGGCCGTTGTCCCTTGGGGGGAAGGAGGTGGAAGGCTGGTTCTCCGGGGTTCAAATGGCATTTCTGTGGGCGGTAAGAGGTGCACCAAAGCATCCACATCCCTGCAAGACTTCACCTCAAAAAGGGGGAGTGTCTTTGGAGGATTTTGCCTCTGTCCAAGACCTTGAAGCAGAATCCTCCCATGTTTGGGCTCAGAGAGCCACTGGAGAAGATTTGGTGTAGCTTTGGTACAGAGGACATCTGGAGCTCCTCAGCATGAGGCTGGAGGTGATTGTATCACCTGCAGTTCTCAAGGACCTGACCCACGTTTTTGGGGAAAATTTGTCTTTCAAAACTGGAAGTTTTTTTCTGTGCTATCCCACCTCCCATATTTTTGCTTCTCTTGCTCTGCTGTGGAGTGACCCACACTGGGATCAGGGTTTGGATCCCAGACAATAACTGTCCCCTCCCATACAAGAACTGTCACCCAGACATCACAGAAACGGTCTTACAGGGGCCCTTTTCCTGGGAAACCATGGAATCATGGAATGGCTTGGGTTGGAAAGGACCTTAAAGCTCATCACATTCCACCCCCTGCCGTGGGCAGGGACATCTTCCACCAGCCCAGGGTGCTCCAATTCCCATCCAACCTGGCCTTGGACACTTCCAGGGATCCAGGGGCAGCCACAGCTTCTCTGCCCAACCTGTTCCAGGGCCTCCCCACCCTCACAGCCAACAATTCCTTCCCCATATCCCATCTCTCCCTGCCCTCTGGTAGTGGGAAGCCATTCCCTGTGTCCTGTCCCTCCCTCCCTTGTCCCCAGTCCCTCTCCAGCTCTCCTGGAGCCCCTTCAGGCCCTGCAAGGGGCTCTCAGCTCTCCCTGGAGCCTTCTCTTCTCCAGGGGAACCCCCCCAGCTCTCCCAGCCTGGCTCCAGAGCAGAGGGACTCCAGCCCTGGGATCAACTTATGTCTCCCCTTTGGACTTATCCCAACAGGTCAACAGGGAAACCCTGCCAGGGGCTCCTGCAGGCAGATGAAGGACCTTTTGGGGGACCCTGGGCACCCTTCAGCCAAAAACATTTATGACACATCATGGTAAGAATGAGAGGACACTTTGCAACCGAGAAACACATCAGGTGCACTTTGAGTGAGGAACCCTGAAGAAAGGAGGAAGGTTTGGGGAAAAAAACAAACCTTGTTGTGGTGGATTCCTCGTGCTCCCCCTCTCGCAGCTGAAACCATCCCCACGCTGGGCTGTGCTGAGGGCTGATAAGGAGGCAGGGAAGAGGAGCTGGATCCCTGCAGCAGCAGCCACTGCCTGCGCCTCCCTCCCCTCTGCTTTTATGTAGTTTGGGAGTGCTCTGAAACTGCTGGGCACAGACACTTCTGAGGCAGCAGCAACTTCGCACGGCGCGGTTGTTTTATGTCTGAACTGTACATACAGCAGTGAATAGAGCTCATAAAAGATGGATGTATTCTTGTTCTTTTTGCTGGTTTTGATTTATTATTTACTTCACTTTTTTCAACTCTTCCGAAGTGCTGTAAATCATCTAAATCATTTTTCTCCTCTGCTTGGCTGGTTTCGGGGAGCTGAAGTGAGAGGATGGTGCCTTCCTCCTCAGCATTGCAGGGTTTGCTGAGGGATTTTCAGGAAGAGAGAGAAAACCAGGAAATCTGAGCTCTTAACGTCTCCACAAAGTACCTTGGAAAGGTTTAAAGGTCTTCTTCCGTCTGCTCACTGCATTTCCAGGGGCTCTGAGGCTCAGCCTTCGCTCAGCTGGGAGAGCCCTGCCCCTGGCTGAGGGTGGGTCACCAGCAAACAGCCCCCTCAGTGCAGGGAAGGTTTCACAGAAGCCCAGAATGTGCTTCCCCCCCAACTTGTGGGAAGGGACCCCCAAGGACCATCCAGTCCAACCCTCAGCCCTGCACAGGCCCAGCCCCAAGAGTCCCCCCCTGTGCCCCAGAGGAGCAGCCAAAGCCTCCTGGAGCTCTGGCAGCCTTGGGGCTGTGCCCACTGCCCTGGGGAGCCTGGGCAGTGCCCAACCAGCCTCTGGGGGAAGAACCTTTCCCTGAGATCCAACCTGACCCTGCCCTGACACAGCTCCAGCCCTTCCCTGGGGCCTGTCCCTGCTCCCCCAGAGCAGAGCTCAGTCCTGCCCCTCCTCTGCCCCTGCCCAGGCAGTTGTAAACTGTACAAGCTGCCCTGGTGCTGCTGGGGTGTTCCAGGTCAGGAGGGCCCCTTCCCTGAGGCTTGAAAGGGAACACAGATCCGACCTGGCTCTGGGAACTCCAGGGATGGGGTGACATTTCGGAGCACCCAGACACAGGTCTGACCCAGGGGAGCAGCTCCCAAGGCTTGATGTGGAAGGTGCAGAGGGTTTTGCTCAGGGCTGGCTCCTGGCTGGGCAGTGCAGTGGGATTCTGTCGGTCCAAGCTCAGAGCCAAGATATTGCAGCACCTGGGGATTCTCCAGCAATGTCTCCCTGGTCTCAACCACACTGAAGGCAATGGAGCAGGAGCTCCAGCACCCAGAAAAAAAAAAAGGAAAGTCTGTCCACAGGCAGAATGGAGCCCAGAGAGCAGATTTTCAAGGGCACATTGCACAGCATAAACCTGCTGTTGGAGGAGCTTGGTGCCCTTCATGCACCCAGTTCCATGTGGTGCGAGCCCACAACACATTGCTGAAAGGGATTCCTCAGCAACCCAGGACAGAGACCCCTGAGAGACCCAGAGCCTTGATCCTCCAGCCTCCCCCTGCTCCTCCAGCCCCCCTGGCTCCTCCAGCTACCTGTCCCACCACCTCCCAGCACATGGGCACAGGAGGAAAGGGTCCATTCCCATTCCCTCTGAAGGAGGATTGGGGTGACCCCATTAAAGCTGGATCTAAAGGGACGGAATCTGTGGTGACCCCCAGACTCAGGAGACACCCACTGAGCAAGGAATAAACCCAGCAGTTCAAAGCCATCACTGGACAATCCTGGCTGTGCAGAGACAAGGGAACACAGCAGAGCCCTGGGAGCACCAAGGGTCCTGCAGGTGCTGTGAAGGGGGCAGTGATCCCTCCACGCCTTTCCCCATGGGCTGTGGGACAGGGCAGGATCACAGGGCTCCTCTCAGCTCCTCACAGTCTCGGCACAACCCAGTCAGTGAGTCCCCACAGCCAAGAGCACACCAGGCTGCTCGGGGCTCCGAGTCAGGGGCTCTGTCTCCCTCCTGTCACTTTGTGTCTCTCTTTCCAGGAGGAATTCAGCTGGAGGGAGAGCAAACAGGCAGGCTGCTAATGAAAGGGCAGCTGCTGCTCTGTGTCAGGCGTGTGAGACCCCACTGGGAGCTCAGCTGGGCGCAGTGGGTGGCTGGACACCGTTTATTTTTACATTAGAGCTCTTTGCCTCTCGCCCTGTCTGCTCTGTGCTCTTTGTTTCTGAGTCACTTCATCTCCTGTCAGCTGGACATCGATGCAGGATGTGAGCACAAACCTTCCCAGTAAAGGCTAATTTTAGGATAGAAACTGATGGGGGGGGAGGGTCTTGGCTCAGCCTCCCTTGGCATCGATGGCAGAGCTGTCCTTGGTGTGTGGCACTACCTGCCTTTGCCTGGTTCGTGCCCACATTGCAGCAGGGAGGTGAGTGGAACACAGGGCAGAGCCTCACTGGCTGCTGACCATAAAAGAGATTTGCACAAATATTCTGTTCCCCTGCCCCAAATAAAATGCCAGGAACTGCCTGTGAGTTTGGGAATCAGAGAATCACAGAGTGGTTTGGGTTGGAAAGGACTTAAAGCTCATCCAGTGCCACCCCCCTGCCATGGGCAGGGACACCTTCCACTAGCCCAGGTCGCTCCAACCTGGCCTTGAACACTTCCAGGGATCCAGGGGCAGCCACAGCTTCTCTGGGCAACCTGTGCCAGGGCCTCCCCACCCTCTGAGTAAAGAATTTCTTCCCAATATCCCATCTAACCCTGCCCTCTGGCAGTGGGAAACCATTGCCCCCTGTCCTGCCAGTACCTGTCTGTATGAAAAGTGCCTCTCCCTCCTGGGGAGGAAGGGAACACTGGGTCTGGCTTCCTGGGCAGGGAGGAGGTTGTCAGAGCGCGGGGTGCCTGTGGTCCAGCAGAGGGGCAGGTAGGATGTCACAGGCCAGAGCTGTGCTAGAGGACGTGCAGCTTCAGTCCCAGGCTGGACAGGGACGGGGTGTCTGCAAACAACCTGCTCATCCAGGGAATGCCATTTCATTACCCTCAGAGCTGCAGTGCCCTTGTGTGGACACGGGCCTTAAGTGGGCAGTGACTTCACTGGAAAAGGGGGACATCTGAGGGCTGTGCAGGGCGATTAGACGTTGATGCTTCAAGAATCAAAACCGTCTCGGCAAAGAATCTCGGAGTCATTTCTCTGTCTGGCATTTTCAATGCTCCAGAGGAATTTCTCCACGTCCCCTCTGAAGCTGTGGCTCTCTCCCCTTCATTCCCAGTGCTGGGGGGGTGGTGGGGGGCACGGGCTCCTCTCGGTGACCAGCCCTGGGTGATGCTCCTGACACAGCCCAGGCTGTGGTCCTGGCCCCTGGGCTCTCCTGTGGGCCGGGACAGAGCAGGGTGAAGCTCCCGGCTCTGCCTGCCTGCCCTGCCTGCCTGGAATGCTCTGCAGAAGGTGTTGTTGGTACAGGCGTGATCCCACAGAGCCAGATGGGCTCCCACTCCTGCCCCAGGCACTGGCAGAGCTGGGCACAGAGGAAGCTTTCATTGCCATAAGAAATGGTGCTGAATTAGGAGGCAGGGAGAGCCCAGCTTTGCTCTCAGGCAGTGATTAATCACGGGGACAGGGTGCCAGAGAAGCTGTGGATTCATCTCACCTGATTTCAGATGCTCAGAAATTCAAGGTCTAAATCTAAGTCAGCCTTCCCAGTTCCCTCCAGGCTGAGCAGGAGAGAACGGTCACTTCCCAAAGGTGAGAGTGTTCTGAGCAGGGTCAGAGCCCAGCAGCAGGAGCTCAGGAGCTGGGGGAGCTGGGATGCCCAGAGCTGGAGAGTGTCATCCAGGAGGGCTGCAGGTGACAAAGGCCACAGGGTGGGGCTGCAGTGGGCAGAGGGGTGATGATGATGTTGAGGAGGACACAGTGGTGAAGCTGAGGACCTTGGGGACATGTGCAGTCCTGTGGCTGTGAGGCCCCTGGATCCACCCAGCCCCAGGGTGTGCAGGATGCTGACCATGGGCTGACACATCAGAGCTCGGCAGGGCCCTCACTGCTCTGCTCTGAGTCAGCCCCACAACGGGCAGAGGAGGAACAGACCCAAACATCACATTGAAATGCCCACAAATTTGGAGGCAGAGCCAGAGCTCTTTAATCTTGGGTTATTTTTTCACTCATAAGGAGATAACAAAGGAAGCCAAGCTCGGGCTGGAGTCATGAATTATGTAGGGAGGGCACGTCCATCTCTGGTGGGTTGGGGTTTGCTCTGCCAGCCCAGGGTGTGCCCGGTGAGCACCGCTCGGCTGAGGGCCAGCTGGATGCTGGTTATCCTTGCCAGGGTGTGATGCCCTGCAGGCACTGAGGGTTATTCCAGCTCTGATGGACACAGGAAGGCACAGGCAGGTCCCAGGCTCTGTCCCAGGCCCGTGGCCTCCAGGATGGCTGTGAGGTCTCACACAACCCCTCTCATCCTTCCATGGGGCACAAAAGGCAGGGATTTTTCTCCAGAAGAGGGTGGGGATTACCCAGACACACACTCCAAAGGAAGGATATTTAGCGAACGCCTTGATGCAGAGAACAGAAAGCTCCCCCAGAGCAGGGGACACCAGCAGAGCAAGGACCCACAGCAAGGTGTCCCTGCATGAGCTGTGCCTCAAGCACAGCTGAGACCTTGAGACACTGGGATGAGGGGCCCAGTATCCCCTGGCTGGTTTTGGGGTCAGAGCCCTCCAGCTACACCATGTCCTGGCCTGAGGCACAGCCCAGCTCTGCAGGGGAGGCTGTGCCAGCACCACGTAGAGGAGCTGGAGGGGGAAGGCTTCCCACCCCTGCCCCACAGGGCCCGGTGAGAAGGATGGAGGCTCCTGAGCAGCCTGGAGCACCAATTTCACGGAAATCCATTTATCTCTCCTTCCTGCAACCCTCTCGACATGAATAAATGATGATTGTAGAAGTGATGAACCTGCCCCTGTTTAGGTGTGAAATGAATGTTTACAGGCACAGAATAAATCAAGTATCCCACAGGCGAGCAGCGGGATATTAAACCAAACACCTTTGTGTACTTAGCACTTGCTGTCAGAGGCCAAGGCTTTGAAGCCTGGCCAGGGATTCCCAGCAGCCCCACGGTGGGAACGGGCAGGTGCCCAGCACTGGGTGCCTGCTCAGCAGAGGCTGATCTCGAAGGGCAGGAGGGATGAGCAGCTCCGGGATGAGCAGCTTCCTCCTTCTTCCCCACCTTCCCCCTCTGTTTCCCTCCATGCCTCTCTCTCTCCGCCCAACACCACGATCTGCACAGGCTCTGAGAAGTCAGCAATACAATGCAAATTTGTGAAGGATTGGCAAGGAATTGCGTGTGAGCTGGTTGCCTGTCAGCAGGCAGAGCACTTCTAATCTTGTCACATAAATAATACGATTATGTAAAATATCAAACAGTTGGAATAAACTTAAAAGCCACAATGTTCTAGTCACAGACTTAATGGCGGGGGGTGGGGGGGTGGAACAACAAAAAATAAGTAAAATCCCTTTTTTAGGCTGCAGCATGGAAGGGAAATGACTCCTCACCGAAGTCAACTGGAGCTCCCCAGGGGATGAGGAAGTGGGAGCTGGCTGGGAGACAGAGCTGCTGGACACAGCCCCCAAACTTGTGTAGGACTCATGGAGAGGAAGAGGCAGCAGAGCTGTGGTTGGGAGGAGTCTCCACCAAGGACTTTGGGGACAGTCAGGACAGGGCTGGTGTCCCCTGCACACTCATCTGCTTCGCCACCTGTAGAAACCCTCTGCTGTGGTGCTGCTGGCATGGAGCACCCCTTCTGACCATGGGGACTGTTCAGCTGAGAGGGAACACTGATCCAACCGCCCATCCATCTGCCTGTGCTGCTCCCAGCCCTGTCCCCAGCCCCAGCCCTGTCCCCAGCTCCCACCCTCATCTCCAGCTCCCATCCCTGTCCACAGCCCCTATCCCTGTCCCCAGCCCCCATCCTTGTCCCCAGCTCCTTTTCCTGTCCCCAGCCCCAGCCCTGTCCCCAGCTCCCACCCTCATCTCCAGCTCCCATCCCTGTCCACAGCCCCTATCCCTGTCCCCAGCCCCCATCCTTGTCCCCAGCTCCTTTTCCTGTCCCCAGCCCCAGCCCTGTCCCCATCTCCCATCTCCCATCCCTGTCCCCGTCCCCAGCCCTGTCCCCAGCGGGAGCAGGAGGGGTGCAGGGGCAGCGGGGGAGGGCTGTGTTGGCAGAGGGCTGTGCTCCCCCCCGGCTCTGCACTCCTCTGCGTTCCTGATGTCCTGGATCTGTCCCGCCGCCGGGGGCTCCTGTCCCGCTGAGGATGGGAGAGAAGGGAACATGCCAAGGGACCCGCCGGGAGGGTTTTGCTGCCGGCCCCGGGATCAAGAGCAGCATGAAAAGCCACCGTCCCTTTGTTAGAGCTCGTTAAAGAGCCCAGGCTGAGGGGGATGGAAAACAGAATCCTCTCCTTTTCCCCTCCCTGTGCACCAAACGACCCCTCAAATCCAGCTGGGAGCTGCCAGAGCAACCTCAGAGCTTCACCCACAGTCGCCCTGTAGCATCTGGGTCTTCCTCCAGATCCCTGGAACAGGCTCCTCTGGGCAGTGGTCATGACCCCAAGGCTGCCAGAGCTCCAGGAGGGTTTGGACAACTCTCAGGGACAGGGTGGGATTGTTGGGGTGTCTGTGCAGGGTCAGGAGTTGGACTGGATGGTCCTTGGGGGTCTCTTCCAACTCAGGACATTTTATAAGCCTATGATCCACCTTTCCAGCCATCCCCTGAGTGCACAGTGAGCACAGCCAAGGCAGGACAGAGTTGCTCTCTGCCTGGGCAGCCCCAGACTCAGCTACACGCACAAGGCCCTTCCCTGGCTGGTCTTTGGTGTGACATGGAGAAGGAATTTTGTGCTGTGGACCATCCTCTCAAAAGCCCTGAAGCAGCCAGAGCTGCACATTTCCCAGCGTGGGCCTGGGAACTCCAGCCCTGGAAGCAAAGAGCTGTCCCCAGCCAGCCCCAACCTTGGCTCTGTGCAGGTGAAAGGGAAGCCTGGCAGGGTCTGGATTGCAAGTCCCTGCCCTCCCACCCCTCGGTGCCCCCAGCCTGCAGGGAAGGTGCAGTGATGGGGACAGGTGAGATGAGGCCTTCGGGCCAGGGAAGGCCATCCCTGCCTGCTGGGTCCTCAGTGCCCAGCTGAGGGGCAGCCTCCACGCTGGGATCGGGATCGGGATCGCATTCCCTTCGCTCCCCTTCCCTGCCGCTCCTCCCCCGCCCCCATCACCGAGGCTCGTCCGCTGCTCCCAGACCTTGACAAGTTTTGGAGCCCCCTCGCCCTGGGACGACCCCCCCTGTTCCCAGCCAAGCTGTGCAGGTCTCCCCTGGAGCACAGAGCGAGTCCCGGGCGGGCCAGGGCTGGTGTGGGGCCAGGGCCGTGCCAGCGGTGCCAGGCTGCAGATGTGTGCCCTGCCAGGGGCTCTGTGTAACCCACACACTGAGCTGCCCCTTCTGCTTAGGAGAGAGGCTTTGACGAGCCGAGCTGCGGGCAGGGCTCTGCCTGCGCTGCCTGACGGGGGACAGGGGCACTGTCCCTGCTCTGCCCCACATCTGTGTCCCTCCAGTTTGCCCTTTCTGCGTGGGAACACGGTCAAGGCCACTGTGCGGAGCTGCTGATTTAATGGCAGAAAGAGTTCCTCTCATCTGTCTGTTTTAAAAGAGGGAAGAGAAATTGCTGCCTATGGGGCACCCACAGAACAGGGAGCAGCCCCACCCACCCCATCTCCCGGGCCATAAAACCGGGAAAACCTGCATCCCATCCCCTGTGTTGAGCAGCCCTTCTCCCGAGGGGGCCAAAATCTTTGTGAATGTGACCAAACACCATTTCTAAGGGTTTTGTCTCCCTGTACGGATTGTCTGACACACTTTTGTGGGCTGGAACAGGCTGAGACCCCCCGGCCCATTGCACACACACAGAGCAGTGACCCAGCAGCAGGGATTGCCTGTCACAGCCCTGTCAAGCCTCCTGGCCTTGCTCCTGCCTCAATTCCTGGAGGAAAAGCCCTCTCTGCTGCCAGACAACTGCACCTGGTGCCCACGTCTTGCCACTGCTGCCACAGAGCCTGGGGGGAAGCCTGGCTGGGGGAGCAGCTGTCTGTTCCATGTGTGCTCCTCTCCTCCCAGCTCCGTTCCTGGTCCACCTCCCCAGGCAAGGCAGCAACGTGGGGCACTAGAAAACAGATCCAAAGCCCTGCCAAGGCAGCAGAGTGTCCTCCACCCCCTCCTCACTCTCAATATCTGTCCTCTACCTCAACCAGTTGCCCCTTCAAACCAGACTGGCAGCCCCACAGAAGAAGCAAACTCACTGGCCCACCCTCCCTGTGGTCACAACAACCCCAAACCCCCCTTTCCAGGGCTCAAAATGACATGGGATGCCAAGCCCCCCTTGCCCTAGGACTCCTCATCCCCTCCTGCCCTTCCATTCTGCTCTCCTGGGAAGCTCTGCAGCCTGCCCTGTTGCAAGAGAGGGGGAGCAACTCCTCCTTCTTTCCCTGGATTTTTGAGGTTTAGGTCTGCTGGTTGTCACTAGGAAGTGGGTTTATTTTCATTTTTCTTCGCCTGTAATTGCATTGTCTCTCCCCACCCCTGTGCAGAGCAAACACTCCTGTCCCCCCCAGCCCAGCCAGGCAGGGCCTGTCCCCCGTCACTCAGGGCTGAACAACCCCGTGGTGGCTTTGTGCAAACACTGCTCAGTTCCCCAGCTCCTGGCTCACAGCTTGGCCCTGCCCTGCCCACACAGCCTGTCCCTCACGTGCCACGAGCTTCGTGGCAGATGCTCCAAAGTGACCCAGGGTGGGAGAGCCCCGTTGACCCCGGCCTGGAGCAACAGGCAAGGCAGCCTCAAGGGCCTGGGCTGTGGGCAGGGGCAGGTCAGCAGCACAGAGGGGTCGATGTGCCACGGCAAAGGGGAGCTGAGTTTTCTTCTCGCAGAATCAGAGATTGGTTTGTGTTGGAAGGGAACTCAAAGCTCATCTCCCTGCAAGCCTCATGGGCAGGGACACCTTCCACCGGCCCAGGTTGCTCCGAGCCCCGTCCAACCTGGCCTTGGACACTTCCAGGGATCCAGGGGCAGCCACAGCTTCTCTGCCCAACCTGTGCCAGGGCCTTCCCACCCTCATAGCTAGCAATTCCTTCCCAATATCCCATCTCTCCCTGCCCTCTGGCACTGGGAAGCCATTCTCTGTGTCCTGTCCCTCCATGCCTTGTCCCCAGTCCCTCTGCAGCTCTCCTGGAGCCCCTTTAGGCCCTGCAAGGGGCTCTCAGCTCTCCCTGGAGCCTTCTCTTCTCCAGGGGAACTCCCCCAGCTCTCCCAGCCTGGCTCCAGAGCAGAGGGGCTCCAGCCCTGTCATTAACTCATGGCCTCCTCTGGACTCCCACCCCAATCCAATGGTGCTGGAAACCTCCCTTCCCTCTTCCAGCAGTGTTTGCTGATCCCAATTCCCAGTTCAGTGCAGTCCCAGGATGATGCTTTTAGAGTTCATTTGGAGCTTGGCCAAAACCTGGATTTCTCAGCTGACTGTGATTTTAGAAAATGTGGGAGAGCAGAGTATTGTGGTTGTCAGTGACAGCTCCTGGGGCTTCCAACACACACGGAGGAGAAATATTGAGTTTCACCTGATCCCTCTGCATCATCCCTGTGTTTGAAGCTCCTTTCCAGCCTGAAACCAGGGGTCATAAATCAGAATATCTTAATGAAGTAGTCTGGCACCAAGCACCATGGTCTGCCATGGGAAAAGGATCCCACCCTGCTTTTCCTCAGCACTGATCCTTCACCCAAGCAGGGATGAGGTCACAGAGTTCCCCCACCTCACCAGCCACAACCTTTCACAGAAGGAAGAGGAGGCTCCAGCCCAGCCCTGGGCACTTTGCTGGCCCCAGATCCAGCCCCATCCCTGCCACCAGCTCCAGTGCTGCAGCAGCAACCAGGGTCTCTCTCCCCCAGCCCACTGTGGCCCAAAGGAGCTCATTTCTCTCCAGACATGAAACTTTCCCCCACAGACACGGGGTGAGAGAAGCCCTGACCACCCCCTGACTGTGTGTGCAGCCAGCCCCTCCTCAGCTTGGCTGAGCACAGACACAGCCTGGCACTCAGCACCTCTCCGAGCTATTGCTGTTATCCAGGCCCAGGAATTTCTCTTTCCAAGCAGGAAGCAGCATCTCCCCAGCGCTGCCTCCCCTCCCTTATGAAGAGATACTGCTCAGTAAATCTCATCTTAGCCAAGGGCATTACCCCTTGCCAGTTAGCACTAGATCAAACCCAGGTTTATTCAGCCTCCCACTAATCCCTCTGCAACAAGAACCACCTGCAGTCTGGAGCCCGGGATTTAGCAGGATCAGTGTGCAGGTGTCTCTTATTTGATCATCCCTCTGGAAGCGGCTGCGCTCGGCAGCCCAGGAGCGGAGCAGCCCGGGGAGGGGGAGCTGTGACAGGGGCAGGGGGGAGAGGGGATGTGTCTGCAGGGGCCCGGGGAGCAACAGAGTGGGGGCTGAGGGTTCGCCCCCAAAGACACTTCTGAGAGGCCTAAAAACACTGGAAAGAGATGGGAGGAAAGAAAGGAAAAAATCTCTTATTTTCAAGAATTCTCTGGTACTTAAAAGCTCGAGACCCGCAGGGGAAGCTAATAAATTTTAAATAGTTTGGAGAGTTGAGACCAGCAGTTTAACTTTGTGCGGCTGCTGAGTTGTTTTCCAAGTGTATTTAATGAAACCCTTCATTATGTTCAGATAATTATGATCTCCACGTTTCTGTGGCTGCTTGAGTTCACCATCTGTGCTCGCCCAGGTACGGCTCCGTCTCCACACCGTGGGCACCGCGAGGTGCCTGCGCTGGGGACAAATCTACCAGGGGATGGGACAGGTTTTCCAGGTGTGTGGGTTCAGGGAGCGTCACTGGGGTTGCCCACCCAGGACCCACATCCTGCAGCCCCCAGCCCATCACTGAGGGCGTGGGCAAGAGCACAGCCCCGAGGGTTTCACGTGCACGTCCTCCAGGCCCAGCGTGGGGTTTGTCTCTTGATGCTCCCTGGGATGAGGGGGGGAATTAGGGGGTCTCACACTAGCTGGTGCTTTGGGGTGAGCAGAGCCCTGATGTGTCTCCTGCTCTTTGCTCCCCTCTGGGCACGTGAGTTTGCCCAGAAAGAGGTTTGGGCTGCCAGGGCAAACTGGGCTCTGCAGGGATGGGGTTTGCTCTGACACCTCCGGCTCCCTGCAGCAGCTGGTGTCCCCATGCCCTGCCCGTGGGCTCCCTCCACCTGCCCACCCCATTCCTCTTCCAGGGGGACCCCCCAGCCCAGCACCCCTGCTCCAGGCCCTCTGCCCATCCACCCTTACCCCTTCTCCTGTGGGGAAGCTGCAGGTTCTCCAGGTCAGCCTGGTCCTCAGGGGCGTGAGGCACTGCAGGAGAGCAGAGCTGGGGCTTGTGGCTGAGCTTTGACAGTGCCTGGGGGGGATTCACCTGCCCTGCCCCATGCAGATGGAGCAGGCACTCCCCTCTGGGCCCACAGGCATTCCTGCCCTGCCCATGGGCCTGGCAAAGCCCAGGATTGCTCAGCCCAGCTCTCCCTCTGGCTGGAGGGCCCGAGGCTGAGTCACCCCCCGGATGGGGCCATCTGCAGAGCAGGGGTCCAGCTCCCCTGAGTCAGGTTCACCGCCCACCAGAGCCCAGTTCGGAGCCTGCCCTGGCTCCCAGCCCACTGGGATGGGGTGTTCCATGTGCTGCCCTGCAGTGAGGGTGACACAGATGGGCTGGAGGGATGCTCAGCCTGTGCTCCTCCATAAACACAGCCCATGTGCTCAGCGCCCTTCTCCCAGGTCCTGCCTCGTTGGTCCTGCCCCAGGAGTCAGAGTTAGAAGAGCAGTTCCCATCCCAGGCCACCTTTGTCCTGCCTGTGCCAGGCTGGTGTGGGACAGGAAAGACCCCTAATCCCGTGGCTGGCACAGTGTGATCACAGGGACGGCCCTGATTCCAGGGGGCTGGGGAGGGTCAGCTCCCCTCCACCAGGGTCAGCCCCCACGGCAGGAGCGTGGCAGTCGTGGGGTGCTTTGTAGACACTGAAGGGAAGCGTCAGTGGGAGATGGAGCCAGTGGGATGAGGGATGGGGATGGGACCTGCCGCCCTGAGGGAGAGGAGGGTGCTGGGTACCGGGCTCTGCTCTCCCCGTCTGCCAGCTGGGTGCTTTTCCCCCTCTTAAATGTCAGCGCTGATGTTTCCTGCCCGAGTCTGCTCTTCCCCTTGGGGCCTGGCCAGCAGGGGCTGTTTTATACCCAATCCCAACAGCTTGGGTGGCTTGGGACTGGCTGCTGCCTGAGCTGTGCCAAGCTGGCAGCATGGGCAGGCTCCCCAGCCAGCTCCTCTCTGAGCCTGCACCCAAGCCCAGCACCCCCCTGGCTGCAGGACCCCCACTCCCCCCTCTGGGCTTTCCTTCCACGGTGGATTTCCACAGGCAAAGCAGCAGGTCTGGTTAGAGGGGAAAAGCCCAGAGGATCGCCCTCCTGCTGGGGTGGGCAGGGCAGGGACCTTCCTGTCCAGGCTTGGGGACATCCCCCGCACTGTGTGTCCTGTCCCTCCACGGCACAGAGAGTCTGGGCTGTGCCCAGCAAACCCTGAGGGAAGCCAGGAGCCAAGGAAAAGTCCAAAGCTTCTGCTCCCTGCCTGCAGCACCCCCAGGGATCTGTGAACCCCTGGGAGCCCGGGAGCAAAACGTCAGCACCTGAGAGCAAGTGGTGGGAATGCCTTGGAATGCTGCTCCCCTCGGAATGTGCCTGGCATGGCAGGGCTCCTGCTACAAGGTACATAATTGGCACTTTCCTGCCTCCACGGGGTACAGAATTAACAGCTCTGGATGATTCCCTGATTTAGGTCTGGAGACATCTGTGCTGCTGCAGCACCGGGCCCTGGATTTTTATGGAGCTGGGAGTGGGCTTTGCCCTGGGATGCCGAGAGCATGGGGTGCACTGGGCACAGGTTGCAGGAAGGGGCTTTAGGGGACAGCCCTGTTGCTGGCTTGGGTGTCTGACACCCAAGGACTCCCAGCAGAGAGTCTGGAAAACATGACTGACTGGGAAGAGGCATCAGGATACAGGGATGCTGCACCAGCAAAGGGACTGGGGATGTTCATGCACAGGAGATTGTACCCAAAACAGAGGCCTGGACATCAGAGAAAGTCCAGGAGGGGAAAAGAAGTGGTGTTTTAGTCTACCCCCAGTCAGAAAGGGCTCCAGGAGGAAGTGGATGTGCGCCAGCCCTGCCTCGGGCAGGGACAGGTTTCATGCAGGAAGAACAGCTGGCATCAGGGGGATGCCCACGGGGGCTGGGGTGTGACAGCTGAGCCTGGAGTTCGTGTATCTGCAGGGCAGAGAGCACATGGTATCCTGACATCCCTCCTTGGCTCTCCCTTCGTGTTCCCCAGGTGTACAACACCCCTCCCCACACACAGTCCCAGTCCCTGTCACACTCAGCACCCCTGTGGTGGAGAGCATCCCCCTTCCCTGAGCCTTCCTGAGACCATCCCATCCCACCCCATCCCATCCCATCCCATCCCATCCCATCCCATCCCATCCCATCCCACACACCTCGCACATGGATTCCTGCAAAACCCCCCGAGACACAACTGCCCCCCGTGCCCAGGGCCCTCCTCCAGCTGTGGGTGTCCCCACAAAGCACAGCTGTGCTGAGGAAGGGCTGCAGCGCTGCAAGGGCTCCTGTCAGGCTCTGTAACCACTGCAGCCACTCTGGGAGTCGTGACAGGCCCTGCAGGCCCCGGGGACTGGTGCTGGGCAGGGTGTGCCCTGCAGAGATGCCCTTGCCTGGCAGCTGCTGGGACACCAGTGAGAAGGGACAGCACCAGGCTCTGCAGATGTGGCTGTAGGCACAAGGTATTTTCATAGAATCACAGATTGGTTTGGATTGGAAGAGACCTTAAAACCCATCTCATTCCACCCCCTGCCATGGGCAGGGACACCTTCCACCTGACCAGGTTGCTCAGAGCCCCATTTTTAATGCTTTCAACAGGATTCCCAGAGGCAGGGTTCCCAGAAAAGGTTCCCACCTCATGCTGGAGTGTCCTGGTGCCCTGAAATGTGAGGGAGGAGCAGGAGTGGCAGAGAGGAGATGGGGAAAGCTCGTAATGTCTAATGATCCTCTAATGCTCTCCCTGGCCCCATCCCAGCACATATGGGAGCTGGATGAGCCAATTAAACCAACACCAATTAAATCAGCATAAATCACATCCCGTAAAGCAGAGGTGGGGCCCAGGCAAACACCCCCACTGTGAGGGATGTCAGAGCTGGCCTGAGGTTGACTCCCAGCTTGGAAAAAGCCAGACCATGGAGGCACCATCAGGGAGAGGAAGGGATGGGTGGGGACCCCTCCCAGAGAGGGGGTGGCAGAGGGGAGAGGGGGAGCAGCCTGCTGGGCAGAGGGGAGGGCAGAACTCAGGTACCAGCTGGGACAGGCATCTCTCTCTCTGGAGAGCTTTCACAGGGTCACCTTGAACCCTGCACTGTGACACTCCTGGTGCCAGTGCCTCATGTCTCCCCTGAGCCAGTCCCTCCCTGGGCTCAGCCCCACAGAGTCCCCCCTGCTCTGAGGGGCTCCAGTAGCTCTGGGTGCTGTGCAGGGTGGGCTCACCCTGATGGGCTGGCACTGACTCTGCTTTCATCTCAGGCCAGCCCTGAGCCAACGGGGCTGCACTGGCCAACCAGGGGGATGGAAAAGGGAATCCCCCTTTCCTCCCCTCCCTCCTCTGCTCACTCTCAGTGCTTTGCTCTCCCTTGGACCTGGAGCAGAGGGAGGTGCTCTAAAAAGGGCCTTTCTCTGTCAGATGTTGGCTGGGTGTCCATCCTTCCCTTGGTTGGAGGAGCCTTGTCCTGTCCCCCGGGGTTCTGTGTCCTCCTTTGCATCCCCCTGGCTCTCCCAGCCAGGTAGCCCGGGCACCAGGGAGGCTGCAAAGCCTTTGGGAGAGCAGATACTTGTGGCTGCAGCTCTCTGGAAGTTCAGAGCTCCAAAGTGCACTGGAGATGTCCAAAGTCAGAGCAGCAAAGCCGGGTCTGGGGCACACAAGTGGAGTGGCAAGTCTTGACTTAATCCAGGCAACTGTCACTGAACCACAGCAGAGCAGGGGCTCTAATTAAGCCCCACAACCCTTTGGGAAGTATCAAGCCAGAAAAACAGTTCTCAAGCTTTAGGCAGGGTGATTTTAAACAAATGAGGAAGTGCCTCAGAAACAGCTTAAGATGAAAGCTCCCAAATTAAAATCCTTGCAATCAGTATGGAGGCTACTTATGCAACAACCTCCCGAGGAGGAATTGGAATCCCAGAGATAAAACTCTAAACAAATAAAGAGACAGGAGATAAAGGAAGAAGAAATGAAACTTGGTCAAAAAGTGATGTACAGAGGGCTACTGGAGCTGCCTTGGAAAATGGCAACTGAGCATCACAAAGGGGCAAAACCAATGTCAGCAAAAGAAGGGAGGGGAGGATAAGGAGTGTCCAGCTCTCCAGGACACCTTCCAGCTCCCCTGAGCAGGCAGGAACGTGGCAGTTGGTGCAGCTGGGAACCTCTGTGCCTGCTCACACCTCTGTTTGGATGGCTCTGGCACGAGGAGATTGGAGTGCACCCAGTGGTTTGGGAGAAGAAGCTCCCAGCAGAGCATCTCCTCGTCCTTGGAGTGGTGGGATATTGTCCTTTCACTAGATTTTTGGCAGGGTTGGTGGGTATGAGTGGTGGCATTTCCTCTGGGTAGCCTGGGAGGCCAGGGCAGCTCCAGCTTTAGGAGAGTTCTGCAAACAAACGACTTCTTCCAAGCTTTATTGGGAAGAACAAAGACAGCATGAAATGTGAAAATGCCTGAGACAGCCCCTGGGTTTCCAACACAGCTCTCCTGGGCTGCAGGAGCTGGGAGGCAACAGGCTGGACAGCGGGGCAGCCCAGGCACAAAGGGCAGTGCAGGGCCCCAGGAGTGCTCCGAAGGTTTGCACTGCCCCGAGGGGCCTTGTCTCTGCGGGCTGGTGGTGGTTCCATGAGCATTCACATCCCTAATATACCTCGGCTGCATCCTCCGAATCTGGGATGCTGCTGCTCCTGAGCCCTCCAAAGGTACAGGTTGGTCAAGGCTGAGCCTGCTCAGGTGTGGAGCCACAGCTGGGACACAAATTAATGGCAGCTGGGTGGGCAGCACTGGTGGCACGGGCACCCAGCTGGACATATAAAGGATGCAGGGCACAGGACACATCAGAACTGCTCAAAGTCACAGGTGCCTTTGCCAGCCCCTTCCAGGACCTCTGGGGAGCTTACAGTAAGGCTGGAGCCCTTCTCACAAGGGCATGGAGTGACCAGGACATGGGGAAATGGCTTTAAGCTGAAGGAGGGCAGGTTTAGATCAGATATTAGAGGGAATTCTTTACTCAGAGGATGGGGAGGCCCTGGCACAGCTTGCCCAGAGAAGCTGTGGCTGCCCCAGCCCTGGGAGTGTCCAAGGGCAGGTTGGAGCAACCCGGGCTGGTGGAAGGTGTCCCTGCCCATGGCAGGGGCTGGAATGAGATGGGTTTTAAGGTGCCTTCCAACACAAACCATTCCATGTTCCCGTGTGGCTCCAAGACCCCCCTGTCCTGCTCCTGGCCACACTCTTGCTGCTGTGGGGCTGTCCTGCAGCTGCCCTGAGCTCACCATGAGCTGCACGGGGCCACTGCCAGCTGCACCCTGCCCTGACAGCAGGGTGGTGCAGGGCAGAGGAGGGCACTGGGCACACGGCAGGGCAGGGACAGGACCTGGCACAGGCACCCAACAGCTGCCAGGCCGGGCTCACAGTCGGGATTATCCTCCCGAAAGGCACGGGCACCACCTGGATCCGTGCGGGAGGAGCTGCTGGGTGCCAGCTGCGGGAGAGCAGCCGGGGCTGGGCAGCCCTGGGGCTGTGGGGCATCGGCTGTGCCATCCTGCCGGCCCTGCCGGCGCTGGGACGGGCACGGTGCCACAGCCCCCGGTGGGGAGGGACCAGCGAGGGGAGACGGGCTGGGAGCGGGGGGAGAGGGGCTGGCAGGGATGGGAGGGGGTTGGGAACGGGGGCAGAGGGGCTGGCAGGGATGGGAGGGGATTGGGAGCGGGGGCAGAGGGGCTGGCAGCCCGGTCAGACACCGCCAGCAGCCCCGGGCTCTCCCCTGTGCCCCAGCAGCGGCAGCGAGGTGTTGGTGCCCGTCCCCGTGCCCTGGCACATAGAGGGGACAGGAGTGTTCGGGGCAGGGAGGGCTCTGCTTCGCTCTCCCTTCAAATCCAACTGGAACAAGCTTAGGAAATTAGAAGGACTGGAGGGGGGAGGGAAGGATAAAATAAGATAAATAAAACCAAATAAAAATAACCCCCAACCCCTCCGTTTCCT
>VXAY01001347.1:145915-160693 GCA_013399855.1 Oxyruncus cristatus
CAGAGGGGCCTGGAGGGGTCACGGGGACTCAGAGGTGGCACAGAGGGCTCAGAGGTGGCACAGGGGGCTCAGAAATGGCACAGGGGCTCTGAGCAGAGCCGGAGGCTCCCCGGTGGGTTCTCCAGCACTGACAGAAGATGGTGCCTGGCAGATTTACTCATTTGCCACAGCTGGTAATTACACTTCGGCAGGTGGTACGTGGGGCCTGGATCCGTTCCACGCACGCCAGGCTCGGGGAGGCTCCAGTCCCACGTTTGATAAATCTCCGAATAGAATAAATAAATAAAATCAACAGTCCCCAGCTGCGAGCGCGGAGGAGGCACATCCTCTCCCCGCGCCGGGCTGCGACTGAGCGCTGCCCCCTCCGCCCGGCAGGGGCTTCTCCGGCTCGGACCGGGCGGACACCGGCGCAGACCCCGGCACGGCACAGGGGCAACCAAGGAGGGCAGACAGAGACACTGGTGGGAGGATCCGGAGTTTAGGGAGAGAAAGACGAGCCAGGAATTGGTGGTGAGAAGGGGGATGGCCCACGGAGCGCTGCCCGGGAAGAGCCGGGCAGAGGAGCACGGGGGGCAGAGGATGCTGGAGGGGGCGGGTGGGTGCCCAGGGAGGGCAGGGATGCCCAGAGACAGGACGTGCCACTCAGTGCCATGGGCTGGGTGACGAGGTGGGGTTGGGTCAAAGGTTGGACCTGGGGATCTCAGAGGTCTTTTCCAACCTGGTTGATTGTGGGGTTCTGTGATCTAGAAATGTTCAAAAAATGAGCAATGTCTCTAAGTGTGACGATGTATGTGTTCAGTCGCACAGATGTTTATTAAAGGGCCAAAATTTGATTTTTAAAAGCCATCTGAAAACAGAACCGAAGCCCTCCTGACCCTGGGGCGGGGGATGTGATGGCACTTGAGATTGGTGGACATGGGGGGGTTGCTTGAATGTTGGACTTGGTGATCTTGAAGGTCTTTTTCCAGCCATAAAGACTTCATGAGTCCCTGGGGACAGTGCTGGGAGGCAGGGAGGGCACTTCTCTAGGAGCCTGGCTGGGGGTCACCCCAGCTGGCACACAGGGCACCACAGGCCCAGCCATGTGGGCACATCCAGGGGTCCATCTGGTGTCCCTGTGGTTGCAGGGGGTGCTGCAGGGCAGGACATGGGTGTCAGGGTCCTGGGAGGAGCATCTCTGGGAAGAGCAGGGCTGTGGACTAGAAAGGCTGGGCCACGGCTTCCTCTCCAAGGGATCTCAGACTTTCCAGGGCTGTCCTGGCAGGAGGGTGGTGGTGCCAGGGCGTGGGCACTTCCCCCCCGTCTGCATGACGGAGGGTGTGTCAGCACAGCTGGATGCTCACACCCAGCCCGGGCACGGAGCTGGCCTGGCCTGGTGAGCAGGGGCTCTGCAGGGGCCAGCCTGTGCTCTCAGCCTGTGCTGGGGGTCTCTGGGGGGTGCTGGGGGTCTCCTGTGGGCAGACAGCCAAGGCAGGGGCCCGTGGAGGGCACCACGTCCCCCGGCACCCGCCACAAAGACTGCGGCTGGGTTTTATTTTTATACTTCACCTCCCTGCCCCCTTTGTAGAAATGACATAATTATGGGGATTTAATGTTCCACTGCGAAATTTCTTCATTTTTCAGGATAATTTCCACTATTTCATCAAGGAATAATTAATTGCATTGTCTTTAATCAGTTGTTTTACAAATCCAGCAGCGCAAGAAATTTTCATAGCCAGACAATGCAGGCAGCTGCTCTTCCCTTCTGGGTGTATTAATGAAGTGAAAGAGCTCAAGCTGGAGAAAAAATCGGCTGGCAAAAAAAGAAATCTATTGCCAGAGAGACTGAAAAGATGACAGTGAAATTCCTTAATGTCTATGGTGAGGAGGAAGAGGGGATACCTGGAGCCCGGGGCTGAGGGCACGAGGATGGGGGCTGCTGGTGCTCAGGCTGCAAATCCCTCCTCTGCCAGGTCCTTGGCACCAGGATGTAATGTGGGGCTGTGAACATGTGTGCACAATAACTCATAGAATCCCAGAATGGTCTGGGTTGGAAGGGACCTCAAAAAAAACCCATCCTGTTCCACCCCCTGCCATGGGCAGGGACACCTTCCACTGGCCCAGGTTGCTCCAAGCCCTGTCCAACCTGGCCTTGGACACTTCCAGGGAAGAGGAAGTGTCTAGAAATGTCTCTAAGTGTGAAGATGTATGTGTGCAAACGCACAGATGTTTATTAAAGGGCCAAAATTTGATTTTTAAAAGCCATCTGAAAACAGAACCGAAGCCCTCCTGACCCTGGGGCGGGGGATGTGATGGATTTGGTGTTGATGGAATCAGCACTCCAGCCTGACTTTGCTCTTCTCTCAATCATAGAATCATAGAATTAACTGGGTTGGAAGGGACCTCCGAGATCATCAAGTCCAACCCTTGATCCAACCCCACTGTGATCACTAGATCAGGGCACTCAGTGCCACGTCCAGCCTCATCTTAAAAACCTCCAGAGATGGTGAATCCACCACCTCTCTGGGCAGCCCATTCCAATGCCTGATCACACTCTCTGTAAAAAACTTCTTTCTAATATCCAACCCCAACCTCCCCTGGCAGAGCTTAAGCCCGTGCCTCTTGTCCCTTCCCTCCCCGTGTTTCCCAGTCAGAGTTACCCCTCCAGGGCACAGACTGGGCCCCACGGGGATCCCAGGGATGCTGTTGCATCAAGTCCAAAGCTGCCCCAAAGTTCCCTGCTCCAGCATCTCTGTGGATCTCATCTCTGCTCCACTGCCTGAGGGTTCCCAGCACCAGCTCTGGCATCTCCTGCCCGCCCTCGCACAGCACCAGACACCCCATGCCCTGCTCTGAGCTAAAAGGCACCAAAGAAAAGGAGCAAATAAATGATGAGACATCCCAGACCCCCTGATATTGCCTTCCTCCAGCTCTGTGCAAGGCACAGATACTCCATGTGCACGTGGGAGGGAGAACATCAAATCACAGAGTGGTGTGAGTTGGAAGGGACCTTAGAAATCACCTCATTCCACCCCCTGCCATGGGCAGGGACACCTCCCACCAGCCCAGGTTGCTCCAAGCCCCGTCCAACCTGGCCTTGGACACTTCCAGGGATGGGGATCTGGTTCTCTGCGTGGACATCCCAGTCCATCCAGGTCCCAGGGTGCATTTTCCAGCTCCATCCCTGTGATGAACCCTGTCCATCCCTTGGTGCAGTGCAGCACAGGATGGAGCAGTGGGGACAGTTCCCCCCTGCTGGGCTCTGCCCGTGGCCCCACGCCACAGTGGGGTGGGTGGATGTTCAACCCTGCCCGGGGAGGGCCCATGCCAAGGGCCAGCTCTTCATCTGGCCTGTGAGCTACAGACCTCATGGCCAGCTGCAGCTGGGAATGTGTCATTCTCCAGGCTGGAGAGGTGACAGACCTTTAACAAGCTGCTGCCCCCGAACCACCCTGTGCCGGGGCACCGCCAGCCCTGACACCTCCTCACCTCCTGGGCACAGCAATGCCACATCCTGAGAGCCCCATGTGTGGGTGGCTGAGCTCTGCATGGCGGCTGCAGCACCATTCCCTTGCTGTGGGCACATCTCTCTGTCTGATCTATTCACCACTTCGAGCACTGCCCGGGGCAGTGGTGGATTCACCATCCCTGGAAGTGTTCAAAAGGATGTGGCACATGGTCCAGTGGTGAACATATCAGTGCTGTTAATGGCTGGACTTGATCTTGGAGGTCTTTCCCACCCTTAATGATTCCATGGTTCTATTCTAGTTCTTGCACAGCCCTTCCCAGCAGGAAATCTGAGCAGACTTCACAGGGCAGGTCACAACATTCACCCTGAGAGGGCTCTGCACAGTGTGCTGGAGATGTTTGGCACAGATCCAAGTGTGGCCATGCTCAGGGTGCTCTATAATTGATCCACAGCCCTGCAGGGGCCAAACAACCTTGATTCCGCTCAATTCAAAGAGGGGAAAGGGCCAGGCTGAGGCCAGGAGGTTGGAAAGGGAAGGAAAGCGTTTCTGTCAGTCTTGCTCTGATTTCAGTCGGATGGATGTATCCCACAGAGGGATGTGTGGAGGGGACACCCTGGGGCACACCCAGGAGGAGTGGGGCGGTTGTGCTGCAGCATTTCCAGCTGAGATGGCCCAAGCTGCCCTGCAGCACTGGGCACTGGCAGCTCTGCCCCACACACAGGGCTTTGTTTGCTGTGAGAAGATGCACAACACCAGTGCCCTGAGCCTTTGGGATTTGTTTGAGTCCAAAGATACTTCCCCAGCCTGAGAGGGCTCTGACTCCAGAGCTGAGTAGCCAAGGATAGCCAAGGATGGAGCTGCTGCAGTCCTTGCAGTGCCCTGGCTGGCTGTGGGTGCTGACTGGGAGAGGGTCCAGCTGGGAGATGGAGATCAAAGGCCATAACCTGGAGATACTTCTGGACCAACCAATCCCTCTGGGGCTGACTTGGAATCACAAGGAATCCTGGTTTTTCTTTGCTCAGAGGGTAGGGGAGGCCCTGGCACAGGTTGCCCAGAGAAGCTGTGGCTGCCTCTGGGTCCCTGGAAGTGTCCAAGGCCAGGTTGGATGGGACTTGGAGCAACCTGGGCTAGTGGAAGGTTCCCATGGCAGGGCGTGGAACAAGATGATCTTTAACCCAAACCAACCTGTGATAACATGATTCTATTTATCTGTAAGAGAGAGAAGGAGGCAGCACTGCAGGTGCCATGTGTGCTGTGGTTTTCAGATGGTTTCAAGCACATCTGTTTGCATATCTGGGACAGAAAAGGATCTGGGTTGGTGTGGGTTTCCCTTGGTATCTGTTGCAATCAGCTGTCTGGGGTTTTCCTCAGAGGCCTCAGTGACAGGTAAAAAGAAGCAGGTGTTTGGAGCCCCTGTTCCTACAAGGAAGGTCATTGTCAGGCACTGCAGACACGAGTCTGCACCACCGGGGGCTGGGAACATCTCTGCTCCACAGCCAGAGACAGGCAGCTGCACCAGAGATAACAAGAAGATAAGGACTCCCCTTCTATCCCTCCTGCCCTTGCTCAGGTGGAGGAGGAATAAGCAAGGGATTTAATCTTGCTTATCTGGGTACACTGGGAGAAGCTGGCTCGTTTTACACCAGCCCTGTGGAAGCAGAGCCCGGCAGAGACGAGAATGGCCCAGCAGAGAAGCAGGACAGGAGCTGCCCTCGTCTGGGAGCAGCGGGGGGAGAAGGGAGAGCACAGAGATGGCAGGAGGTGCTGAGGACGTGAGGGGAGATCACAGGGACAGCCCAGGCTTCCCCAGCCAAGCTCGGGAATGCCTCGTGCTGCTGCAGACACGCAAATGGAGCTGCTGCGTGGGGATGCAGGGCTGTGCTCCATGTGCTCCATGGGGGTGCAGGGTTGTGCTCCATGGGGATGCAGGGATGTGCTCCATGGGGGTGCAGGGATGTGCTCCATGGGGGTGCAGGGATGTGTTCCATGGGGATGCAGGGATGTGTTCCATGGGGATGCAGGGATGTGCTCCATGGGGGTGCAGGGATGTGCTCCATGGGGATGCAGGGATGTGTTCCATGGGGATGCAGGGCTGTGCTCCATGAGGATGCAGGGTTGTGCTCCATGTGCTCCATGGGGGCGCAGGGATGTGCTCCATGGGGATGCAGGGCTGTGCTCCATGGGAATGCAGGGATGTGCTCCACGGGGACACAGGGATGTGCTCCATGGGGGTGCAGAGCTTTGCTGCAGCTCCAGACGAGGAGCAGGGAGCCTCTGCAGGCAGAGCTGGAAGGAGACACAGGGAACAGCAGGAGCCGGGGAGTCCCCTCGGCGGGGTTTGTGTGCCACCACCTGAACATTTGTGCCACGCTGCTCCCTGGCACAACATCCATACCCAGTTACACACACATGTGCCCAGGAGGGCTGAATTTCTGATTCCTCTTCATGAATATGCACAGTAAGTGCCAGTGCGTTCTCCAATCCGGCCCTGGCAGCAGAGCCATGTGACTCAACATGACTGATCACCCTGTGCCCAGCACAGAGCCCACATTAAATACCCACAGGATCCACAGAGTTAAATTATTTGAAGGAAAATACATAATTTTCTGTAACAATCACTACAATCTCAGGCAGCCTGCAAATATCCTGTGCATGAAAAGGAGCTCATTCTCTCCGGGGAACTTCCTGCCCTGCTCTCAGAACCAGCCTCCTGAAGCAACATCTTCAACAGGTTTCTGTGTGAGAAGTGTGATCGTCATTATCAAACTGCTTTATACAGTTATCACCCCAAACTCCTGTGCAGTGTAAACATATCATTCCTGGGAGAGGCTGTCAGGGGAGTGCCAGGCTGAGCCTGCAATTAAAGCCCCAAACAATACAGCCCCATAAATCACCCTGCTATGGCCGGGCAGTGTCGCCAAGCAAGGAGTGAGGATCTTAATTACATTTAGACCAAACAAGTGGTAGATTATTTATGGGATACTGTAAGTGCCTGACAATGGGTAGAAAGTCATTCCACACGCATCCCTGGGCATTTCAGAGTCCGGGTGAAGAGGTAGAGCAAGAGAGGAAAAGAAGTAGAGCCAATATCCATCATGGAGCAGTATTGGAAGGGAAAGTGCTGTTGCTTTAAATAAGGCCCAATTGCATCATCAATTTAAAAGCAATAGCAGCAGCTTCTGGAGAAAGCAGCAGCTGCCACAGGTGGCCAAACAGCTGGAGAGCTGCCAGCACCCACAGAGCCACCAGGATCCTTGGTGCTTTGTCAGGTTTTAACCCTTCCCCTCAATACCCAGGGCTGGGAAGAGCCTCGCTGGACCCAGGGGCTCTGCAGGGCTCTGAGGGGTGCGGGGGGCTGTGTGGGGCAGGATCAGGTCATTCCATATGTTTTCCATCACACCCTGGAGCTTATAGCTGGATTTCAACGCGTTCCAGATGTGGCCAGGACTTGGAGGATGCAAACTGGCTGGGAAATCCCAGGGATCAGATGCATCTGCCTCCAAGCAGGGACCGTCTCAGGGCTCATGGATCCTTCAGAGTGATGCTGTGCTAAGCCCCAGGTTAGTGCATCTGTCCTGTCCAGTGACCCTGGAAAGCAGAGACTCCTCTTTGCTCACAGTGGCGGTTTCAGAAAGACTTGTGCTTGTCCCCACACTATTTAGACACAGGAATCTTTCTGGAAAAGCTGTTTGCTCACAAGAGCTTTCTACAGGGGAAGATACTAAGACCTGAGTGGGTCTGTCCCACTGCCCTGGGCTGGAACAGCCCCTTGAAAGCTGTCAGAGGGTCAACAATACTGCCTGTGCCTCTCCAACAGGCCTGCAGATCAGAGCCTCTGCGGGCTGTGCAGCCAGGTCAGGGTGCCAGAGGATGCCTGTCCATGTTGGCACATCCCATGTTGTGTGACTGGACTCACAATATGGAATTATAGACTCAGAGAATATTCTGAGCTGGAAGGGACCCACAAGGACCATCCAGTTCAACCCTCAGCCCTGCACAGACACCCCAACAATCCCACCCTGTCCCTCAGAGCGTTGTCCAAACCCCCCTGGAGCTCTGGCAGCCTTGGGGCTGTGCCCACTGCCCTGGGGAGCCTGGTCAGTGCCCAACCAGCCTCTGGGGGAAGAACCTTTCCCTGAGATCCAACCTGACCCTGCCCTGGCACAGCTCCAGCCCTTCCCTGGGGCCTGTCCCTGCTCCCCCAGAGCAGAGATCGGAGCTGCCCCTCGGGAGGAGCTGCAGCCCCCGCTGAGCTCTGCCCTCAGTCTGCTCTGCTCCAGCTGGAAAAGCCAACCCACCTGATGTCCCCATTTGACCTGATGTCACCAGGCTGGTGGGCACAGGGTGCCAGTGCTTGTGCCCCCATGCACCAGGGAAGGGATGGAACAGGGCAGCTGTGGAGATGCAGACGGGCTCCAGAGCAGGATGCTCTGAGCACAGACTGCTCATCCAGCGTGTCTTTGGGAGCCCTGGGGCACTCAGGGGCACTGTGGCACGAGCATCATCAGCATCATGAACGTGGCTCCTGCTCACACCAGGAGGAAGCTGCCTCTGACCCCTCCAACAGCAAGCCTCAGGCAGTGACCTCTCCAGCCTGTCCCCAGCCCTGGCTGCAGTCAGTGACCAGCTGCTGTCTCCCAACTCTCCCCACGGGTCTGTCTGCTCGTGCACCCTGTGCCACAGCACGGGGGGCTCAGCCCTGGGACCTGGGGCCATGGCACAGCAAGGGCTGGCTGTCCAACAGAGCTTTGGGTGCAGACCCTCCCTCTGCCATCCTCCACAGCCCGGGGCAGGGCAGCAGGGTCAGGCTCTGCACACAGACATCAGCCCCCCTTGTCTAGACAGTGTCAGGCCGGGGGGGAGGTGGCTGGTGGGGTGTCCTTCGGCCCAGGGCTGGCCAAAGTAGGTCAGAGGAGTCTGTTCTACCAGCAACTGTTATTGCTATTGACCCTCTGGCGTGGGACATGCAGCTCCAGCTGAGCCGCCTGAGATCAGGCAAGGTGATCACATCCCACATCTCCAGGAGCCTTGGACCTTCCTCAGGCAATCTGGCTCCCTGTCCCATCCCCTCTGTGTCTGAGCGCTCAGCAATGGCCACAGAGTTTGCCAGGCTCCTCACACACTGACTGAGCTTAGGAGCAGTAAGTCTGTGCTTCTTTTAGGACAGATCTGAGGCTCTGGCACAGCATTTCAGACCAAGAAGGGTGGCCTGGGCAGTGCCAGCCGTGCCTGCAGCACTGTGTGTGCATCAGGAATGGGTCACACTGCCCATAAACAAGGGACAACCTCCAGGTGTGTGCGTTCCTACAGTCACTTTTTTGACTCAGCTGAACCAAATGCTGTCCTTCTGCTCTGCCGTGAGATCCTGGGTGTGGAATGTGGTGGGGCAGCCCCATGCTGGCCCCCCGTGGATGGGGAGGAGTCTGGGCTGTCTGCAGAGGATCATTCCCGGCTCTGGGAAAAGCCATGAGCAAGGCCAGGGCACAGGGTGCTGATGGAGGCAGACAACACCAAGCCCTAATTGCCCAGCAGACTGATTGATCAAGCTGACAAGCCCAGCTGATCTCAGGCGCTGGTCCAAGGCCACACCACGCCATGAGGTGGCCAGCACTCCTGATTGATGCCAAGGTCATGGGAAGGCACAGGGAGGGGAAGGAATGGGGGCCCACTCATTGCCGGGGATTATTCACCACTGCTGGACCCCGCAGGGCTCCCTGTCCGGGCCAGTCCGTGCCCACAGCCAGCTGGGGATGGGGGACGTCTCGGTGCTCTCACAGCCTGGACCCCCTCACATGGTGCAAACCCCTTGGAGGAAGAGGAGTTAATGCTCTTCCCCCCCTTCCCCGTTCCCCGCCTCTGTCTCAGCAGCCGACAGGCAGTAAAAGACCCTTCGCAGTTGTCAAGGCAACGCCGTCTCCCGAAGCCGGTGGCGTGAAGTGGCAGCAGCCGAGGGCTCTGCTCCGCAGCTCCGCCGCTCTCCCGCTCCGCGCTCCCCTCTCCAGGCCGCGCTGCCGCTGCCAGTGATGCTGCTCGGCGGGCGAGGGCAGTCCTTGGGGATGTGCCAGCGGGCTCCTGCTCCTCCTGCCTGGCCCTGGCCCCACTGCTCGCCATGGGGGGCTGGCAGGGATGTGGGACCACCCCACGAGGTCCGTTCTGCTCTGCCTTTGTGCTTCGGGCACCGTCTCTGCCCAAACCCACCCACCTATGCCAGGAAGCAGCCTGTGCCAAAGGCGTCACTTTGCTGCTGCTGTGAGCCCTCCAGGAGCCTCCTCCCAGCACAGACGGGCTGGGGGGCTCCATGGGGGCAGGCCCACAACAAGCCCTGTGGTGTCCATGCTGCGAATCTGCCACAGGGAGAGATGAACCCTGCTTTGACCAGCCTGGCAGGGACCATCTCCCTACACGTCTCCATTTCTCCAGGTTGTGGAGCAAATGCAGATGGGATCCTGTAGTTCATCCGTCTGTGGGCATTTTTCCAGAGGCAGATGCAACTCTGTCCATTGTCCCTCCATCCTGCAGGCCAGAGCACCCATCCCTCCTATTGGGGAATCAACAGCCCCTTCTGGGCATGGTGAAGCAGGTGGATGGGTCTTTGCAGGGTGACTCCTACAGCTCCCCATAGAGACTGACAGAATCTGAGGACAAGGAGAGTTTCCTTTGGCAGCAACCCTCCTGGAAGGGGGCTGCTGGAAATGCTGGATGCCTCCAGTGGTGAGCAAGGAGACGGGGAGGCATCCCTTGGACAGAGAGGTGTGGATGGGCTGATGCCCAGGGCTCCACAGCCCTGGTCCAGGGTTCCCCACGTACCTTCCAGAGCATTCCCACCTCTCACCAGCTCTCAGGCTCCGGTCTGGACCATGTCCTTCTGGTCCCAGCACATCCTAGGCTGGCTTGGCTAAGACGGGACCAGCCAGAGGTATCTCTGGCCCAGCTGCTGGCTCAGGCCATCCCCACGGGGTCTGCCAGAGCTGGCACGGGCACACACTGGCTGTGGTGTGTAAACAGCCAGGAGGGAGGTGGCACCTGTGCTTGCCAGCAAAGCCCTTTCCAGCAGAGCTGGTGGAAGAGCCACACGCACCCTGAAGGGCTCCCAGCCGTGTCCCAGCTCATCCTTCTGCCTCCCTCAAACCAGGGCGAGCAGCCCCATCCCACTGCCTTCTGCATGAGGGAGAAGCTCTGGAGGTTAAAATGGGTTAACATGGGTTAACATGGTTAACCTGCACCCTCAGCCATCCAGAGCCACCGCCTGGGCTGGGCTCTCTGGGGCATCTTTGCCAATTCCCGGAGCAGCAGGACAGTCCTGGGAGGCCTGGGAGGCCTGGGAGCCCTGGGAGCACTGGGAGGCCTGGGAGCACTGGGAGCACTGGGAGCCCTGGGAGCACTGGGAGCACTGGGAGCCCTGGGAGCCCTGGGAGCACTGGGAGCCCTGGGAGCACTGGGAGCACTGGGAGCCCTGGGAGCCCTGGGAGCACTGGGAGCACTGGGAGCACTGGGAGCCCTGGGAGCCCTGGGAGCACTGGGAGCCAGGCATCACTGTTGAGTCCTGCGACTGGCACCACTGAGGGTCGACTCCTGATAGATGGAACTGGACACGTGCTCTGGTCCCTGCCAGGGCTCTGCTCAGGGTGGGGTGCTTCAGGGCCAGCCAGGTGCATGCACAGAAGCAGGGGGATCATTCCCATGGGACAGTGGGATTTGGAGCAGGACAGTGCAGTTACAGACCCAGGGAGATGGGTGGGGGCCATGAGTCCTTGTCTCAGTCCAGGCACCCAGCATTCCCACCTGCCTGGCTCCCCACATCACCCGGCCTGGTGTGTCCCCAGCACCCTGAGGGAAAGGTGCTAAACTGGGCCCCCTGAACCCAGGCAGGCTGGGTGAGAACAGTGCCCAGCACGGGGCTGTGGGACCAGATGCTCATCCTCGATTTCTTTGGCATTTTCTGTTGCTCTTGACTGCAGGGAAATAATGCTCTGCTCCAAGGGACCTATAAATAGTCCCTGCCCACTAACCTGCTCCCCCAGGGGCCAGCACATGGCAGGAACACCAGGATTGCTGCCAGAGCTGACACCCACCCCTGCCAGGGTCAGCTCTGTCTGCCAGGCTCCCAGCCCTGCCCAGCCTTTCTCTTTCTCCAGCAGGGAAGGACATCAAAGACATTATTTTTTCTTAGGTTGGCAGTGTCTGGGCAGATCTGGGAGGAAGGAGGATGAGAGACAGGATCTTTATGGTGCACTCCAGGTGGCATTGCCCCGGTGTCACAGCACTCCTGGCTGAAGTCCCCTCCCCACAGGAGTGCTCTACCCTGCCCAGACAGGGAGCTGCTGTGCATCCCTGTGCCCCCAGGCAGGCAGTGGGCACTCACTAAGGGCCTCCCACTCAGCAGGTCCTGGCAGAGCTGTCCCCACTGTGCTGAGCACTCTTTGGCAGCTGTGGAGCCAAGTCCCCAGAACAGAGAGCTGGGCAAGGACAGCCGTGGACATCTCCCCACTTGGTCACTCTCCCTCTTGGGACAAGCAGTGGGAAGGAAAGGAGAAGCAAAGAACTCATTGATGTTCTCCTTCTGCTCCAGCTGCAGCCCCAGCACCTGGATTGTCCTGGAAGATGCTGTGGAGTGTCCTCTCAGAGTCACAGAATCATTAAGATTGGAGAAGGCCTCCAAGATCAAGTCCAACTTTTGACCGAATCCCACCATGTCATTAAACCATATTGCAAAGTGCCACTCCACTCGTGTTTTGAACACTTCCAGGGACAGTGACTCCACCCCTGCCCTGGGCAGCCCATTCCAATGCCTGGCCACTCTTTCAGTGAAGAAATTTTTCCTAATATCCAAACTGAACCTCCCCTGGTGCAACTCGAGGCCATTTCCCCATGTTCTATTCACATGTCACCCGGGAGAACTTCTTGGGACTGATGTTTCTTCCCTGTTGGGTGGGATGTGGGCAGGGGGTGAGTGTTTGGAGACACTTGACACCAGTTGGTTGGGCAGTGCCTCCCCACAGAGAGATGTGGCCATGCAGATATGTGCCAGGCAGAGGGGCAGGTTCCTCCTGGAGTCACCTTTGGAGGGGCAAACACACCTCCATGGCTGGGAATAATTAAAGAGCTTTTTCTTCTGGAGCTGCTGACCAAGGGCCAAGTCCTCAGCCTGAGGAACAGGCACTGGTGTCCCTGGGCAAACACCATCCTCATGAAGGGCTGATACAGAAGCTTTCCACAGCTTTACAGTCCCAAAATTAAAAATCATAAGCCAGGGAAATTGGAAAGGAATTAGAGGGAATGCCAGCAAGATCTGGGCTCTTAAATCACTTGGACTCAGACTCAAAAGGGATTTAAACCCACTGGAGCAATACACAACCAGCACACACAGCTGGCCTGCTTGGAGCTGCGTCTGCAGAGTGCCCATGGTGAGGCTCCCCCAGCCACGTTCCCACAGCTATGGCTCTTTCCACATCCATCTGCTCCTGGAGAGCTGCTCCTGCCCCAGCACATCACCTCCAAGCAGCCTGCCCCAAGTCTGGAGATGCTGGTAGGTGACACCTTGCCCATGTGGGATCAGCTCTGCTCCATAAGCACAGCCGGGGTGATGGTGGGGATTCCTCCCCACGGAACAGTCAGTCCCAGGCAGCACTGGGATGATCCCATTTGCCAGGGAAATGGCGGCACCGAGGAGGAGCCCCGAATGAGCCAGAATGTGGAGACTCTCTGACACAGAGGATGCAGGTTCAGGGCTTGGTGAACACTGGCTCTCCGACCGCAGCAGCCCCGAGGTCTGGGGACAGCGAGGCCTCATGAAGAAGCTTTTCCTTCCCCTGCAGCCGTTCAGCTCTGGGGGCACATTTCGGGCGCGGCTCCTTAAGGCTGCAGCCGGGATTTCCCTGGATCAGAGAGGACAGAGGCTCGGAAGCCGTGCAGGTGCTGTGGTGGAGCCGAGCCCCGCTGTGCCTGGCGGTGAGGGGGAGGGCACCCGGGGCAGCTGCCGGGGCCAGCAGGACGCGGGGCCGGCGCAGAGGGGCCTTTGCGGGCGTGCGGGAGGCGGCGGGAGGCTCTTCCTCAACGCGGCTCCCTCTGGGGCCCTGCGTCGGCAAGGAGGGGAGAGGGGACAACCTCCCCAGCCTGCCAGCTTGGAAAACGTCACCCCAGCGATGCCAGGACGTGTTGTATCCCGTTGCCATGGTAACTGACAGCTCCCGATGCTGGAGCAGGCGTGTGCGGAGTCACGGCCCATGAATCACACACAGCACCTGCCCCCGGCGGGAAGGGCACGCACAGAGATCCCAGCGGGACTGATCCCGGCGGGACTGATCCCGGCGGGATGGGCACACACAGACCCCGGTGGGATTGATCCCGGCGGGATGGGCATGCACAGAGATCCCAGTGGGACTGATCCCAGCGGGATGGGTGCACACAGACCCCGGTGGGACTTGGTCACTCGGTCATGCAGAGATGGGTGCAGGGCACGAGGGGTGGCACCAGTGTGGGCAGCAGCACTGAGACCCCTTCAGCACAAATCCAGAGCCTGGTGCAACCCAAAGTGAGGGATGGTGAGGCACCCTGTGAGTGCAGAGGGGCTGCACAGGGTGAGCCCCATCCCCTGGGCTGGGAGCAGGAGCTGGTGACATCCCCCTTCCACAGTGTGGGGACAATCCAGATTGGTGCTGGGCCTCCCTCCCTGCAGCAGCTGCCTTTGCAGCTTCCCTCCACCTCAGAAAACCAGGAGGAGGGAAAAATCTCAGAAAACTGGAGGATTTCCTCTGAAATCTCCCAAATAATTTTAGACCCACCTGTTTTTGCTGCCTGGCCTGGAAGAGACTGGGCACATGCTGTGGCAGAGCTCGGGTTGTTCACCCGGGGTGTATGACCCAGGGCCCCTTTCCAAATCCTGAATGTCCATGTTTTCACAAAGACAAGCACAGGGCTGTGCTGCCCGAGTGTGATTTGTCCCTCCTGGGATATTTGGCTCAGGGGACCACTCTCCGTGGGTGGATTCCAGGGAGGAGTCTCCTTCCATTTGTCATGTTGTGTATGTGACACCTACGAGGCATCAGGGTCAAGGAGACCAAATTTTTCCATCTCAGCTTGTTGCAGAAAGGAAACGTTTTCCACCCAGCAGTGGAATATTATCCCTTCTACTCCTCCCAGATGGAGTGATTACAGTTTTCCTCCAAAAAAATTAGGACAAAAATTAGCTTATGAGTTTGCTGTTACTTCATCCCCCTTCTTTTCTTGGGGTAGAAAAGGGAGAAGGTTTGAAGCAGGAGAGAAAAAAGCCCAACCCCCAAAAGCTGCATTTAATTTAATGAACAATTATGAAATTAAAAAAAAAAAAAAA
>VXAY01001347.1:160768-206799 GCA_013399855.1 Oxyruncus cristatus
ATATAATTTTAAAAAAAAAAAAAAAAAAAAAAAAAAAAAAAAAAAAAGCATCCATTTGCTTCTTCATTTTCAAAATAAGCAACTTTCTACCTCCTGTGAGAGGAGGGCAGCACAGCCTTTCCCCAGTCCCCTCTCTGGGAGCACTGGCTCTTGCTGTCAGCGCTGAATCTCCCTAGAAATTCATTTTCCAGCAGAATGTCCTTGTGGAGGAGCCTTCCCCGTGTCACAGCAGCACTCTGCAGGCTCTGAAGCCTCTGAAGCCCTGGTTTACAAGCAGAGTTGTCTCTCCAGGCAGGAGCAGACGTGCTGCCAAGGGATGACCCTGCCCGACTGAACATCACACACAGAGGCCAGCCCAAAGTGCTGCTGTGCTGCAGAGCCTGGTACAGCACAAAGCTTGTCTGGGGATCCTCAGCCCTCCTCCCCTCCCCCCAAAAGAGAAGATTAATTCATCTTCCAGCCAATTCCAGCCAATTTATCCTGCTGCATCCACCCAGCTCCAGTGAGATCTCACTGGAGGCATCAGGGTGGGGATGCAGAAACAAGAGGGAGTGAAATCTGCTCTTCTGGAAGCAATAAATGCCTTCTGCCTTTTCCAGGCAGTTCCTGACCTTGATGCAGCTGATGGGCAAGTTTATGATCTTGCATTTTAGCTAAATGGGAGAGATAATTGGTCTCCCTTTTGGATTAAAGTGATTTTAGGAACAAAAATGCTAGGCAAGTGAAGATCCCAGGAGGAAAGCTGAGGTGTCCTAGAGAACAACTAGAGATGGAAGGACTGGCAGAAGGCAACTCTACAGCAAAGGGCAAGCAGAGACACAGGAGTGATGCTACAGGAGAGGCAATGGGACTGGGTGGACCATGGCCTTGCTAACAGGGAAGTTGTCTGCTCCTGTTTGTGCCACCTGCACACAGTACAGACCCCCATCCCCAGCCCACACGCCAGGAAAGGGCCTCTGCCAGGGAAATCCCTGCTCCTTCAGCGCTGGGAACAGCCTGCTCTGGCCTCAGGGCTTGCACATCACTCAGACTTACATGATAACTGTACAGAACAATCCCTGATGCCTTTCAGCATCTCTGCCCTGGTGAGCTGGAGCCCTCCCTGCTCCCCTTGCAGGGCCTGGGCTGCAGCTGCTCTCCAGCTTCCACCCCAGAGGGAGATTCATCAACCCCAGCGAGCGGTCAGGAGGAGGAGAGGGGCTCTGAACTCCTCTGTGCAGGACACAGGCACAGCTCAGGGATCAGAGGCCTCCCCAGCCCTGCAGCAGGGCAGATGTGGAGCACATTTCATAGGGACAGGAGTCCTCACGTCCTCTCCACACGTTCCCATGCAGCAGCAGAGGGGCAGGAGGAGGTTGGGAGCACCAGCCCCATGCCTGGACAGCAGTGAGAATTTGGGCAGTTCTTCCATTAACCCCCTGCTCTTGCCCTGTGCTGTGCCCTCAGCTGTGTGACCCCAGTGATGGGGGGGCCATGCAGGGCATTGGAGCAGGATGGTGCCCTTTTTCCTGCTCCAGGTGCCAGGCTGGGCCCTCCCTGTAGCCTGGCACAAGCTGCCCTGAGACTGTTACCTGCATGAAGCCCATGCCCTTAAAACACAGGAAGGAGAGGGAGGACTGTGCTGTGGATGTTGTTTATTTAGATGGCTCCTGCAGCCTCATCCCTGAGGGTGTGCCCTCAGCTCGGGCACTGCTGGCAGCACAGGCTCATCCAATGCCATCAGGAGGGGCCCGTTTCTCACTGCAGGGTGAGGAGAAGCAGCATCTCAAGGGGAACAGGCAGCCTGGAACCCCAGCAGGGCCAGGCTGAGGGTCACTGATGTGCCACCTCATCGTTGTCATCCTCACCTCCTTCACACCCATGGGCAAACGGGCTGGGTCCTGTAACGTGGAAAACCTCCTGTGGTCACAGCCTGGGGAGAATTTCTGCCTCTTTGGTCCAAACCAAAGAAAAGATGAGTTAATGTGGATTTCCCTGCAGAGCAGTTCCAACTCAGACCCTAAACCTGGCAACTGGGACATGCCAGGGCCGTGCTGTCCTTCCCCAGAGTGATGCTGCAGCACAGTTTGTCTTGCTGCTTTGCTCTTCCCTCCCCGAGGATACCCTCAACCCTGAGCATCTCTTTCTCTGCTTTTCTGTGCTTTAACTGCCTGGGTTTCTGATCCATCATTTTGCAACAGCGAAATCATCTGGAATTGGCTCCCTGGGAGAGATGTGGCCACAGGGTGAAGATGCAGGAGCACCAGGGACTCGAGGATGCACATGATTAACATCTCCTGAAATACAGGGAAATCTCAGGAGTCATTTCACTACTTGCTGGAGCCTCTCCAAGTGACTCTGACCAAGATGTCCCCACGTGGGTGAAGATTCTGTGGCTTTACGCAGACCCAGCCCAGGGACACATGTTGGGGCTGTATAAAGAAATACAGGGAAGGTGTTGACTTGTTGAAGGTTGGAGAGAGTCCAGAGGAGGCCACTACACTGATGCCAGGGCTGGAGCCCCTCTGCTCTGGAGCCAGGCTGGGAGAGCTGGGGGGGTTCCCCTGGAGAAGAAAAGGCTCCAGGGAGAGCTGAGAGCCCCTTGCAGGGCCTAAAGGGGCTCCAGGAGAGCTGGAGAGGGACTGGGGACAAGGGCTGGAGGGACAGGACACAGGGAATGGCTTCCCACTGCCAGAGGGCAGGGAGAGATGGGATATTGGGAAGGGATTGTTGGCTGTGAAGGTGGGGAGGCGCTGGCGCAGGTTGCCCAGAGAAGCTGTGGCTGCCCCTGGATCCCTGGAAGTGTCCAAGGCCAGGTTGGATCAACCTGGGCTAGTGGAAGGTGTCCCTGCCCATGGCAGGGGGGGGAATGAGATGATTTTTGAGGTCCCTGCCAAGCCAGTCTATTCTGGAATGCCATGACTATGACATCCATGTACTCTCATGCCCACAACACACAGACTGATGAGCACATACACACCCATCACACACAGCTGGGCACACACAGGGTCTGCACCTTCCTGGGAACACCCCCTATGTGTGCACAGGAGCAGAAAGTGGCCAGTTTGTGATCCCCAGTGTTTCAGAGTGGTCAGCCCAGAACCCAGCACCCCTCATCCCCTGCCCCAGGCTGTGCCCAGGCCACAGCTGCCCTCTGCATCAGATGGGCACAGGGGTGAGGGTTCAGGGATGTGCTGAGTGCCCAGCTCTGGTCACAGACCATCAGCTGTGCCCTGCAGCTCACCAAGGGCAGAGGCAGGAGTGACTGACAGCCCCCAGGGCCTGGGAATCACCCCCCGAGGGCTCACTGGCGTTTCTCCTGCAGGCACAGACAGACCAACATCCCCCAGTCCTCACTGCCCCTCGCTGTCCCACCTGCAGCCAACCCTGCTGCTGCTCCCTCACGGCTGGGCACAGACTCCTCATCCTTTCCCAGGCTCCCTGGAAGAGAGGTTTCTACTATGAGAAAGTCCAAGCAAATAACTGCACTCGGATTGAGATGTTTTTCTTTTGGCAGTGAAAAGGTGCAGAACGAACATGTTTTTAACAGGCACTTTGGGTGGAACGGAGCCTTCTCACTGCAGCAGTTTGATTTTGTCGTAGTTACATTTTTCCACACGGAAAATTGGTGTTTGGTCGGGTGACTGGGATGTCACTGGGCATCACATCCTGGGTAGCCAGGCCCTGCAGGTATGAGCAAAGGCTCAGGGCATGGCACTGCTGCCTGCCCAGCACGGGCTGGCAAGGGGAGAGGGCAGGGCAGGGGTTTCCTGCCCGCTGGCCCCACATTTCCAGGGCTGCAGGTGAGAACGGGGGGTCCCCTGGGCTCTGCACTGCCTGAATCCTGCTCCCCCTGAGGCCCTGAGAGGTGACAGGCTGTGCACAGGGATTGTCTCTCACAGGCAGCAGGGATCCTGTGCAGCCTCAGGCAAGTGGCACATCTGTCCACCTCTCATCTCTAGAGCTGGAAATATCAGTCCTACAGTCCAGTGGAGCTTGCTGAGCTGGGGTGATGCTGGGACACCTGGACTGGAAAAAGCCTGGAGAAGTGAAGGCTTTGGGGTGATGTAAATTCAGCCTTCAGCATCTGAAGGGAGCTGACAGGAATCATGGAGAGAGACAATCTACAAGGGCCCGGAGTGCCAGGACAAGGGGCAATGGCTTCCCACTGCCAGAGGGCAGGGTTAGATGGCATACTGGGGAGAAGTTCTTCCCTGTGGAGGTGGGGAGGCCCTGGCACAGAGAAGCTGTGGCTACCCCTGGATCCCTGGAAGTGTCCAAGGCCAGGTTGGATGGGGCTTGGAGCAACCTGGGCTAGTGGAAGGTGTCCCTGCCCATGGCAGAGGGTAGAACGGGATGGTCTTTGAAGTCCTTTCCAACCCAAACCAATCTGGGATTCCATGATTCCACGACTGGCCACAGGTTGGACCAAAGTCCTGGTGGTACCTGTCGCTGCCCCACGTCAGAAGCTGCTGGTGTGGACGTGGCTGGTGTTCCTCTCAGGGCCGTGCAGACTGAGGGCAGGGCAGGCCTTTCCTGGTCCGTGAGTTTTCCAGACAGGCTCCTGCGCCTTGGTTTGGCTTTCTCTCTCTCCTCCCCAGTGCAGCTCTTCCCCTTCCCCAGCCAGTTCAGTCCGTGCAGGCTGCACTGAGGGGGGGCCCGTGGCCTCTGTGCCCCCGGGGGGCGTTGGGAGTCCTGCCCTGGTCCTGCAGACCCCGGCTCGGGGAGGCTGCTGGTAACGACCGAGTGAGGAGCACATCTGCACACAGCAGAGCTCCCTGCCAAGGCCTGCACGGCAGGACCACTCTCATCTGTCTCTCTTTAACAGGAACAAATGGAAATGAGCGAATCAATTAACACAGCCCATTAGCAAAATGTCAGAGCCTCCCCAGCGCACTTAACCCTTCCCTCTGCCGGCCGTGCCAGAGCCCAGCACGGGCTGAGGCGGTGGGGGCACAGCCCAGCAGCCAGCAGAACCTCTGCCCGGCTCTGAGAGCAGAGCCTGGGGCTGGGAGCAGAGCAGGGAGCACCTCGCTGGGATGACAGGGCGCTGGGGCTGTGGGGCTGGGGACAGGCGCCGCTGCCAGGCGGACCACGGCGCAGTGCAGCTGGCTCACGGCTCCTGCAGAGCCTTCCCGGCCGGGAGCGAGTCTCCTCTGGATCAGGGCTGGGAGGGGACACGTCTGGGTGCCAGCCAGCTCCTTTATTTCGCCCCAGGCTCGTCTTTGCCTGGAGAAACCCCAGCGAGGGTCTGATGTGGCCGAGGTATCCCGTGTGCCAAAGTCCACGTGGGTGCAGAACAGTGCTGAGCTGGGCTGAACCAGGCCAGATAACCAGCACAGCTGTCCTGCTGGGATGGGTTACAGCTCTGACCCCCCCTGCCACTGGGGGACATGGGATTACTGGCCCTGAAGATCCCTTGTTTCTGCACAACAGCCCCTGCACACGTGTGAGCAACAGGAGCACCAACCCCTCTCTGCTCCAGCAGTGTCACAGGCAACAGGAGAGCTGTGCTAAAACATAACAAACCCTCATCAGCTAATTAATAATTAGAGACACTTGTGCCTGAAAGCCTGGCTCCATTGGTGGGATGATGCACCTCAGCTCTCCTGCCAGGCACAACATCAGATGTCCAAACCAGGATCTCAGGGCTGGCGTGTGCCCGGGGGGCTGGTGGTCCCAGCCTGGGTGGGACAGGTGGTCCCAGTCGGCAGGACACGGAGGGCTCCCAATTTCCCAGTCTCAGCCACAGTGGGCAGAGCAGGTCTCTGCTTCTCCCAGCACGTGTTCAGGTACAACTCCCCTGTGCCAGGGCCTGGGTGTCCTCAGTCAGGGAATGTCACCCCAGGGAATCAGGGCAAGGCCCTGTGCCTGGCTGCCATCCTCACCCCGGGCGGGAAGAGCAGCCAGACATTCAAAGTATTCCCTCCTTTCTATGGGATCGAGACAAGACCCCAAAATCCCAAAATGGGTTGAAATGAAGATTCTCCACGTGATGGCCCTGCAGAGCTGTGGCCTGCAAACAGGGGATCCGATGGGAGCAGTGGCTCTGCATTCACTTCCTGGGATCATGAGCTTGATATTTCCTTGATATAAGTCTTGAGGGGTGTGGAAATAAAAGTAAACTTGCAGCATAAGTAAGGGAAAACCAGAGATGTTGTCAGCACTGGATGGTCCTTCGGTGGGTATCTCTGAGCACGTCCCCACTGCCATCCCGTGACCCCATGAAGGCACTGGTGCCCTCACACACCAACGTGTGTGCACAGACCCCACACTGCCCAGGGGCACAACACCCACCTCTGTGCACACACATGGGCACCCTCAGGCTCTCAAACAGGGCTGCCAAGTGCTCCATCTGAAACAGCGATGGAAACTTTCTGAGAGCCACTCAGAAACCCTGGGAAAAGTGCTGGAAATGGCCCGAGGTTGGGCTCACTTGGAGGAGCAGAGAGCAGAGCTGTCTGTGGATAAGAGAGCTGTCATCACACACCCAGGTGTGCCAGGATGCTCTGGGAGGGAGGTGGGGATCTGGGGAAGAGCCTCTGCCTCCCAGGGTCTGCTTAACCTGGGCCTGCCCATCCTTCCTGCCTGGGAAGCCACAAAGGCTCCCAAAGACTGGGACACGTCCCCAGCCCTGCACCACCCAGCCACCCCCTGTCACCACCCCGGCCCAGCCCAATGGCCAAGGTCACACATGAAGACCTGCCACATCTCCCCCTCTCCCATGGACACAGGTCTGGGGCTGTTTGTAGCCAGGTCCTTTCATCATTATTTTCCCTGCTTTTGTTCTTGCCCCAGGGACAACCCAAAGACAGTTCGGGTCTCTCCCGTGGTGCTCCCAGGAACCCTTTGAAATGCCCAAAAGGCAGGGAGGATCCGTCCTGAGCAGAGCTGCCGAGCAACCCCACCAGCCAAATTCCTGCTTTGTGGTGCGGGGGGATTACCCACGTCAATGGCCCCTAATCCACTGCCATGGATTCCCACAGGAACACTGGGCTGGAGCTCCCTGCTGCATGCAAATCCCTCCTGTAGAATGGGGACCGATTGTCAAGGCATCACCTCGATTATGTGAGGTGGCCCTGACAGCCCCGGGCACTTTGTGGCCGAGGCCCCGCGGCCCCGGAGGGCTCGGGGTGTGAGAACAGCGACGGGAGCCGAGGGCACGAGAACAATCACTGCCAGGAATTAGTGATGCTCTGGGTGTCTGTGGGCTCGTCCAGCTGGAGATTTCAAAGCGGGGTGGACGCAGCGTGGAAGGAGGGGTCCAAGCTGGGAGTGCTGGGAAGCAGCGATGCTCCGGGCTGCCGTGCCCCGTCCTGTGCCCGGTCCCTTCCCGTTCTGGGACGCTCTGGAGGGGCTGTGTGTGCCTCGCTGGGGGCACGTGTAATCCGTGCCCTGCTCCCCTCGGCAGCCCTGTCGTGCTCCCCTGCAGGGCTGTCAGGGCTCGGGGCCGACGCGCATCAGCGCCGCGGTTAATGGGCATGGCAGGGGCCCGGCTGTGCTGACTGACGTGTCAGACATCGGAGCTGTGTGAGATCTGGCAGCGCTGCCACAGAGCTGCCTGCCAGCCCCAGCCTGGGCAGAAACCACCTCCTCCTCGCCCTGTAAGTCCTGGGCACGCGAGAGCAGTGTCAGTGAAAGGATTCTGGAGGCTGAGCAGATCCCGAGTGGTCCCTCCCCTCCCCTCTGTGTGCTCCTGCCAGCTGCCTGCAGCACCCCTGGGCAGCACAGTGGCAACCCAAGGGGCATCTGAGCCAAACTGAAACCAGAGAGGAGGCCCTGAGCACTGGGCACATGCCCTTGGCTCCAGCCCTACCTGCCATCAACCACGTAAGCTTGGGCTCCAGGGCAACCTGCTTTAAACCCAGAGCCACAGGTGCATTTTGGGGTCTGACCCTGCTCTCCCAATGAGTCTGAATGTCCAGAAATGCCTGCAATCCTCGGACACCTTTGGACAATGTGACAAGCCACACCAGCCCTACAGATCCGCGTTTGTTCCTCCACGGCTGTGGCTGCAAACCTGCAGGGACGTCCCTGCCCGCTGCAGGGTCCCTGCCTGCCCCTGCTGCCGGTGTCTTGCACCCCTCCTGGCACAGACCACACAGACAGAGCCAAAGGGGGCAGGTAAAGGCAGGAGAGGGGTGGGGCTGTAAGAATCAGTCCCACAGGTAGCTGGTGGCTCCAGCTTGTTGATATGGGGCAGCCAACCCTATTGAGGGCCAAATCAAGCACTCCTGGGAAAAGCGACTCCTTGGCCCCAGGAGACAGCACAGACTTCTTGGTTCAGTGTCACCTGATGTGGAGTCCCAGCCCCAGTCCAACCAGGAGAGGAGGTTTGCTGGGAGATGTAGTGATCTCCCCCCGTGCTCAGCCCCGTGCTCTGCTCTCCCAGCTCAGGAGCTGTGTTGGTGGAGCTGGTCCCCACGGAGATGTGGCTGTGGAGGAAGGATGTCCCAGCTGGGCCACCAATGCTCAGAGAAGGGTCTCGTGGCTCTTCACTCTGGCTCCAGGGTTGGGCAAGCCCCTGTGCCAGGGAGGGATGAGGATACCATGTTCACCAGCTCCCCACGAGCTGCCTTTCCCGGCTGACACACAGCCATTCGCTCACACCAGAAATTCATGTAAGCGTGTATCTATTTCTCTCTATATATGCATTTCAGTTACAGTCTCGTTTGCGACTGTTCCAGTCCTCCAAAGCAGGGTTACAGAGAGCAGTGTCCACACTGTCCACCAGCATCCTTGCAGTCTGGGCAGCAAAATCAGGGCTAGGCATACAAAGCAGCCAGATCCCATGAGTGTCCATGCACCAGCCATGCCAGGTCAGTCCTGACACCCATCCTCTGCAGCATCATCCAGTGCAAAGGTATAAATACAGCCCTGCTGGGACCTGTGCTCTGCAAGAGATTCTGCACAACCTTTTTATTAAAAAAAAAAAAAAAAAGAAGCCCCATGATAAGATTCTTATTTCCAAGAGTGCTCACAATCCTTGACTAATCTATTTCTCCATTCATATTTTTTATCTCTCCATCTTCCTATCCTTCCCCCCCTCTCTCCAGGGCTTCACCCTTCCTCTCTCCCAAAGCCTTTCCCCCATCCAGTTCTGCTGTACAGAGCCATCTGTTTGTCTGTCTCTCCAGCCATCTGGGTGTCTGCCTACAGTGTTTGCTGTGTCTCTACAGCTTATACACCCTGCATGTATAGGTCTAGCAAGTCAGTCTCTCTAAGCTGCGTTCTGTGGGCTTCATTAACATGCAAATTAGCAAGATCTGACTGGCTCACTTAGCTGCTGCTTCTCTTAGACAGCCATGCAACAATGCAAATACTAATGAGGCTCTGGAAATGGCACTTGTTCCAGAGCTGAGCAAGCCTGCACACAGAGCAGGCGCTGGCAATGCCAGGCGTGCCAGCCATGCACACACCTGCTGGAGGACTCAGGACAGACGGGATGGATGGATGGATGGATGGATGGATGGATGGATGGATGGATGGATGGATGGATGGATGGATGATTAGGGGCACTGATGTGGAAAAAGAGGCGAGAATTCCCGCTCTGATGGGGATGCCAGTCCCAGGATCCTTGGCTCCAAGATCCCTTTGTCCTCATTGCTACATGCCAGTGTTCTGAACCTCAGGCACCCACAGGACCTCCATCAGGAGCACTTTGGCCCCACCATCCCAGCCAAGACGCATCCAGGTCATGCTGTACTGGCTTCCCAAAACAACGCACTGGGAGGTATTTTCAGCCTCTCTTGGGATTGACAGCTCACACAGAATCACAGGACCCCCAAGGACCATCCAGTCCAACCCTCAGCCCTGCCCAGCCCCAGCCCCAAGAGTCCCCCCCTGTGCCCCAGAGGAGCAGCCAAAGCCTCCTGGAGCTCTGGCAGCCTTGGGGCTGTGCCCACTGCCCTGGGGAGCCTGGTCAGTGCCCAACCAGCCTCTGGGGGAAGAACCTTTCCCTGAGATCCAACCTGACCCTGCCCTGACACAGCTCCAGCCCTTCCCTGGGGCCTGTCCCTGCTCCCCCAGAGCAGAGCTCAGTCCTGCCCCTCCTCTGCCCCTGCCCAGGCAGTTGGAACTGCACTGAGCTCTCCCCTCAGCCTCCTCTGCTCCAGCTGAACACACCAAGTGCCCTCAGTGTCCTCACACGGCTCCAAATCAAGGCCCTTCCCCATTTCTTTGCCCTCCTTTGGATACTCTCCAATGGCTTCAGATCTTCCTTATATTGTGGTGCCCAAACTGCCCCAAAATTCGAGGAGAGGCCAGCAAGTGCCAGGTCCTGGCTCTCTAATGGCTCTGATGTCCCCGGGTTATAAACTCTTCTCCACACTCTGCTCCCTTTCCCTGGACAGGGGATGGGGAGCTGGACACTGTGACATGGCTGCTCTTTCAAACTCCCAGAGCCATCTCCAGCATGGAGGGTGCAGAAGAGCTTGGGGACAGAGGGTGCAGCCAGACCCTGGGCAGGGCTCAAGAGCTGCTCCTGCCTCCTGGGCCCCTGGTCCAGAGCTGTGCCAGCCCCTGGGCTCTCCTACTCTGCTCCCTGCCCGCACGTACCAGGAGTTTGGGGTGCCATGGAGGAAGTTTTCTGTTACTCTTCAGCTCCATCAGCTCCTCTAATGATAATTCAACCATACACCTCCTTGTAAAACATTGAAAATGATCAAACGCTGTGCAGGGAGATGAAGGCACCTCATCTCAGGAACCCAGCTTCCCTATTCCTTTTTATCCTGGAGATAAAATAAAGAACCATTTGCTCTGGCTGCTGCTGCTGCTCTTGCCTTTTCTCACCCACACTGCTACCCAACCCCCTGGGAAGGAACACCACAACAGCCCCAGGCTGGGCTGGACCCCCCAGTCCTTTTCATCTCCACCCCGACTGCTGTCACAGCAGGATCAGAGACCAGCTCCTGCAGCTCAGGGGGGATCATGGAACCACAGAATATCCTGAGCTGGAAGGACCCACAAGGATCCTCCAGTCCAACCCCTGGCCCTGCACAGACACCCCAACAATCCCACCCTGTCCCTCAGAGCGTTGTCCAAACCCCCCTGGAGCTCTGGCAGCCTTGGGGCTGTGCCCACTGCCCTGGGGAGCCTGGTCAGTGCCCAACCAGCCTCTGGGGGAAGAACCTTTCCCTGAGATCCAACCTGACCCTGCCCTGACACAGTTTCGGGGATGTCCCTGCCTTCCTTCTCACAAGGTGATGTTACTGTGTAGGTTCCCACGGCTGCTCCCAGTGGCAAAGCCAAAGCAGCCCCCACACCCACGTCCTGCCCCTCCTAAGGACAGCACTGCACTCCCAGGCCAAAAGATGTTCACCACTGCATTGGGTGCAGTGGGAGAGCGAGGAAAAGCAGCCTGGGATGAGGGAGGTGGGGGATGTGGGAGATTGTACTGAGGCCAGGCCAGGTGCTCTGGGGCTTGGAGATGAAGCACACATGGGAAGCAGATGGCTAAACAGGCAGGGTGACAAAGCACAGGCAGGAAAGGTGGCTTGTCCTCTCCAGAGTCCTACGGCCCATGGGAAGAGCCATGTTTTGGTGAAGGAGGGGGTGAGGTTCACTGGGGCTGGAGCTGGCCCAGCTCATCAAAGGCTCAGCAGCAGCCCGTGGCAGTTTGGTGCCTCCGTGCTGTGATTTCGAGGGCTTTTTCTCTCCCCTGGAAATGGCCTCTCAAGAATCTCCTCCGTGCAGGTCTTCTCTGCCCTGCAGCCAGGTCTTTTAAGAAGGTGAAAATTTAAGCACAGCCCAGGAGGCAGAATTTCCTTCTGGCTTATAGACAAGTGCCTGAGTTTATCAGCGGATCTGTGGTGGAAGAGACAGGTCAGGAGCTGTTACTGTCTTTGTGGGGATTCCATCAGACAGAGGTGGATTTTCTGGGCTGAGGCAGCCCTGCAGGTATCTCTGCTTCCACTTGTGCAGCTGGGCACAGCTGGGCAGTGAAGCCTGTCAGGTAAGGGGGCTGTTTGCTGCTGGATGCCAGGGAGGCTGTGCCAATGCAAATGTTACACGGGCTCCTGGCGACTCTTCAGTGGCTTGGCATGACCAACCACTGCAAATGAGGGGTTTGGACTGGGGTCCATGTTCCCCACTCAGGGAATTCCCTGGGGTATCATCCACACATGTGATGTGTGTCTGCAGATCCTGACTGTGTGGGGACCCCCATGGATCGGTAACAGGCTGGTTTAGGTTCATCTCTTTGTACAAGGAATGTCTGGGATTGCTTCTGCTGCCAGGAGAATCCCGGTGCCATAGGAATGTGAATGCAATGTGGTAGGAAGGGGCTGTTCCCCTCCACTGCCAGGTCCTCAGCTTGGCAGTGTCCAGGGGCTCCACTGTTGCCTCCATGGAAGAAAGGGCTCCATTTTCCAGTGCTGGACTCTGTGAACTCAGTGCTTCCACCCTGAGCAACAGCATGACTCTGTTGAGGAGATGTGGAGACCTGCTGTGGGGAGCCTGTGGCAAGGTAAATGCATCTGATGGAGTTGGGATACGCTGTAACAGCCCCCGCATTTGGCTGCGCTCGGTGTGTGCACATCAGCAGCCTCAGCTGCTCTCCAGGTCCTTCCTGACCAAGTGTGGCCTCCAGCACTGGGCTGGGCTCCTCACCACGACGGGCTGATGCCCGGGGAAGGAGCCTGCAGTGAAATGTGCCCCATTGGAGGGCACTGGAGAGTGATGAACGTTCCCCAGCTGAGATATTCCCTCACTGCTCCAAGCTTCAGGCTCCCATCCCAACCCCTGATGCTCAGCTGCCCCTTGGCTTGGTCCCAGTGCCAGACCCATGTCCCTGCTCTGGCCTGAGGCTGCAAAGATGTGCCCTGAGGCTTTGTGGATGTTCATGAAGGGATGGGAAGAGCTTCTACATTTTGTTACTCCAGAGCAGCTTGTTATCCATGTTTAAATTGACACAAGGCCTAAATGTCCCCATGTTGTCACTGTGTCTGGCTTCCCACCAGCCCCTGGCTGCAGATGCACAGCTCCCTGTCTCCCCTGCCAAGCACAAGCTCGGAGCAGAGTCCTCTGCAGTCAGGCCTGCATTGAACCCAGGAGATCACTGATCACTGTAAAAGGCAAGAACTGTCCTAGAAGTTTCCTTTAGCATGGCCAGAAACCAGCCTTGATGCTCTTGCCTTGCTCTTATCTTTCATTACCTCCACTCTGCCTTGGACCTGTGTCCAGGATCTGACTAGGACAGATTGCCAGTGTACCCAGTGTTCCCAGTGTACCCAGCTGACTCCTCACTGTGTCCCATGAGCTCTCCATTGTCAATGCTCAGCACAATTGCCATCTCTTCCCTTCCTGGGACTGCAAACACCCCCTTTCCTGGCCATGGCACTTGGTCACGTTGCCATCAGTGGAGGCCCAGCTGAGTGAGGAAGGGTCAGTGCAAATCTGTTGGGTTGGGAAGAGCCAATTCAAGGTGTTTGGGTTGGGCAAGACCAGGACAGGCCTCGTGGGTCAGGGGAGCAGGAGCCCCAGAGAATATTTAAGGTATCTGCTGTCCCCAGGCAGAGAACCAGAGGATGAGGCTGAAATGAGCTATTCCAGGGCTGAAGGCAGAGTAAATTCAGGGGGAGACTGAGCAGTCTGGTGCCAGAAGGGTCTGCCTTTGACCTGTCTGGGTTTAGGGCACAGCTTGGCCCATTGCACGGTGGGGCAAAGTCTTACCCAGCAGTGGCAGCAATTTGGAGATCCCATAGAATGGTTTGGGTTGGAAGGGTCTGTCTGTTGTGGGCACATGAGTACATGGACAACCCAGAGTCATGGAATCCCAGAACGATTTGGGTGAGGAGGGGCCTCAGAGCTCATCCAGTCCCGCCCCCCACCATGGGCAGGGACACCTCCCACCAGCCCAGGTTGCTCCAACTGGCCTTAGACACTTCCAGGGATGGGGCAGCCACAGCTTCTCTGGGCAACCTGTGCCAGGGCCTCCCCACCCTCACAGGCAACAATTCCTTCCTGGAAGGAAGGCAGTGGGAAGCCATTCCCTGTGTCCTGTCCCTCCATGCCTTGTCCCCAGTCCCTCTCCAGCTCTCCTGGAGCCCCTTTAGGCCCTGCAAGGGGCTCTCAGGTCTTCCTGGAGCCTTCTCTTCTCCACATGAACCCCCCCAGCCCTCAACACCTGCCCTTTCCCTGAGATCCTGCACAAGAGCTGCAGAGCCCTGGTATCCCCTTTCTGCAGCTCCTCTGACCTGAGACCCACCCGCCCATGGCCACTGCCCACCCCGATGGACGGAATCTGCCCTGAGGAAAAAACACCCCCTGAAGTCGCCAGTCATTTACAGGCTGGAAGATAATAAGAGAGGGAGGAAAGCAAGCGACACCTTCACTTCAGCCTCGGTCCATCTCGCGCTCCAATCTCCGACAGCCAGAGACGGGGCAGCATAAAACACCTGCTTAATTTGACCTGTCGGCTCTTCAGGGAGAATTGCCAAGCGAAGGTCACCTCATTAAGAGGAGCGCGAGCCGAGTGCCCGTGCTGGGGGAGGCTGGGTGACTCCAGCCTGCTGAAGGGTGACCTTTTCTCGCGGCGCGCGGCGCGGGAGGAGACGGGTCCTGGCACGCGCGTGCTCCGACCCGCACGGCAGTTAGTTCTGCAGACACTTACACGTCCCGAGCACTGGTTTTGAACTTTTCATTCTCACCAGCTTGTCAGCTCTTGAAAGCTGTGAGTGCCTGTGGTGTCTCCTGCTCGCTGACAGGGTGAACATGAGGCTGCTGCAAAAACGCTCCCTCCTCCCAGGGCACAATCACGGAATCTCCTGAGTTGGAAAGGACCCACAAGAATCATGGAGTGTAACTCTAAAGTGAATGGCCTGTACAGTGATCAGACCCACAACCTTGGTGTTATTAGCACCAGGCTGCAACCAACTGAGCTCATCTCAGGATCATCCATCCAACCCCTGGCCCTGCACAGACACCCCAACAATCCCCCCCTGTGCCCCAGAGGAGCAGCCAAACCCTCCTGGAGCTCTGGCAGCCTTGGGGCTGTGCCCACTGCCCTGGGGAGCCTGGTCAGTGCCCAACCAGCCTCTGGGGGAAGAACCTTTGCCTGAGATCCAACCTGACCCTGCCCTGACACAGCTCCAGCCACTCCCTCCAGTCCTATTGCTGGTCAGCAGAGGGGGTTAGGGAGAGCGGGATCAGCCCCGAGATTCCCACCCACAGGAAGATCTGGGCACAGGTTGGGCGCGCCATGGACAGACCTTCCCTCCTGCAGCGTGTCTGAGCAGAGCTGTCTCAGCATCCCAGAAAACACCCTGGAGTGACCCAGACACGGCCCGTGGGGACGCAGCACGAGCACGACCCCTCAGCTCAGCCCCGCCGGTGGTGCTGAGCCGCTGTGGGACTGTGAGCCCCACGCAGGGCTCGCTGGCCCCCGGGTCCAGCCCTGCGCCCTCCCCCGTGCTGCAGAGCCAGCGGGTCGGAGCTCTGTGGGCAGCAGGGCTCTGCCCGGCCAGCAGCAGCACCCCTGTGGGAAAGCACCTGGTGCCCGGTTTCCCCTGCTGCCTCAGAGGGGGGTTTGTTTTGCCTTTCATGGTCTCACCGAGGTGGGGAAGAAGAACATCAGCTCTCCTTGGCGGCAGGCACGGCTCAGGGGGCTGGACCGCAGAGCTCCCCGGGGAGCTGCCCTTCCACCCCTTCCCGGAGCAGGAGAGGAGAGCCATGCCCGCCTCCTCCCTTCCTCTGCCCTCCTCAGACCTTTAATTCTTTCTCCTCTGATGTTAATCTTGGAGGTGGTGCACAGGTCAAGTTTAATATGCTATCCTGGGGGAGTTTCATTTCGAGCCAGGGAGATGGAGCCCGGCGGTTCAGTCAGGGTTCCCTGCACAGTCCGGGAGCATCACCAGCTTCAAAAGGCAGCAGGTTGTGCTCAGCACAGGCCGAGGGTTCCCTCAGCCCCGGCTCTTGCCAGAACCTGCCTCTCTTCCCCACATGGCTGTGCCCAGCACATCCCTCCCCACGGCCACTGTGCTGTGCCCAGGGCCACTCTCCGGTGCCAGCCCTGTGACATACACACCTCCACCTGCCCATACACACCTCCAGGCCCGTGTGCACACGTGTGTGCCAGCACCCAACCCCCTGGTGGCAATGGCAAAGGCCCCCTGGTCGCTCCTCCCTCTGTTCCTCCACCGCGTGAGTGGGACTCAGAAGTTACAGGGAGGTATCTGTGGACAGTTCTCCTGTGAGATCTGTGGGGGATGCACAGAGCCTCCCCTGGCTCTCTGTGAAGCTTTGGGGGTGTCAGGGGCGTGCTGTGCTGGTGGCTCCAGGCAGTCAGTCCCCGTGCAGACCAAGAGAGCCCTCCCCACCCACAGCCTGGGCACGTGCTGCCGTAATGGGGAAGGACAGGCAGTAAAAGACCGTGATGGGAATCATAAATATCCATTAAACCAGCTTTTAATCCACCCTGTGAGCAACAGGGCTGCAGGTGAGTGAGAACCAGGAAGGAGCCTGGCAGGCTGTGTGTGGGGAGCAAGTGGCACACAGGGAGGGGGCACCCCGGCATCCCACTGTGGGGTGTCACTGCCTGGGGGGGTGATTAGCCACATCTGCAGAGCATGGATCCGGGGGCAGTGCCAGGAATGGAGGGAATGCAGCCCCTCTGCCTCCTCCTGCACTCCAGCACAGCCCTGGCAGCGGCTGCAGGAGAGCTGACGTGACACTGATGCACCGGGGAAATACAGTCAGGGCCCAAACGAGGAGGTGAAGCCACAGCCCCTCTGCCACCAGCATTGCTCCAGCAAAGGACAAAGCAGGTTTCTGCCTTCCTTAGTGCTGGGAAGCTGAGCCATGTCCTAGCCCTTGGATCATGAAGGGGAAAATCCTGGCCCCTCTCCATCACTCCCCAAACCAAACCCCACGCTGAGCCCCTCCAGAACACCCTATTTGTGTGTTGCTGATCCCCTGGTGTGTGGATCCAGCTCTTGTATCCAGCCTCTCCTGCCCTCCAGGGACAACAGACTCTGGGTAACAAGGACACCCTCATTCCTAACTCCTGTTAATGAGTTTGTCTCCACTTTGTGTACAGTGCCTTCACCTTCCTCCCTGCCAGTGCTGCCGCTCACTATTTATGGCTGTACAGCACAGAGCAGGTCACATCTGTGTCCTTCCTCTGGTTTCAGCACAGGACAAAGTGTCCCTGGATTGCTGCTGCCTCTGCCACGGTGCTCTGTGCTGGAGCCAGAGCCAGGTGCAAGATGGCAGCTCCATCCCCTGGGAATTTGGGGTCTTCTCAGTGCAGACTTTCTCACAACGTACAAACTTCCAGAGGGGAAATTCCACCCAGAAATATCAAGACGTTGCACTGGGTTTTGATGCTGCTGAATCATTAAACAGCAAAATGTAGATAGACTAGAAATGTAGATTTGAAGTAATGTGATAATATAAAAGCCCAAATGGAATGAAACCAAATGATAATGTCAAATTGAAATGTTCGCCTCTCATTGGAAAAAATCCTTCCAACGTTATTGAAACAAAATGTGAAAGTTGAAATCATTTGATTTGACACTTCTCCATAGAAAAATATCATCAGGATCGACATGTTCCCTGGAGATGTTCGGAGTTTAGAAGCTGCTCTGCTGGAAAAATGTTGCCAGACAGAAAGAAGACAGAGCAAAGGAGACAAGTTCTCCCTGTGCCCCTCTCTGAGCCAGAGGTCTGGCACAGAGGAATGCAAGGGATGCTGGAAAGGGCCCGAGCAGGTTCTGTCCTTGACCCCGGCTCTGTGCCCAGGAAGGTGACTGGCTGGTGGCCTGACTGTGCCCCATCCCTGCCAGGCCACGTCAGCTGGGGATGCGTCTTTCCCAGCTCCTCCTGCCTTTCCCTGTTCCTGCTCTCTGGCAGCCAGTGCTGCTGAGGCCAGAGGGTGTCCAGCAGCAGCAGAGCTGGTGCTCCAGGGTTTCACAGCCCATCCCCTTCACAGTCCTGTCTCAGCATCTTTATACTTTTTCAAACCCCCTCGTGAGCAGGGCACAGCTGCCAGGACAGGACATGCTCTGAGGTGCTGACCAGGGTGGTTTGCACCCCTCTGGCACTTTCTGGCTTGCCCAGTGTGCAGGGGGGTGGTGAGGGGTGTCCAGAGATGGCCCAGACATAAGTGAGATCCACCTCTCTGCACATGCTTTGGTAGCCTGGCCCCTGCCTCCAGAAAATACTGCCTTTGGGGCGTGCAGAGCCCCCAGCCAGGATTAGAGGACCATTAAGGTGGGAAAAGGCCTCCAGGATCATCAAGTCCAAGCGTCAGCTGAACACCCCAAAGCCCACTAAACAATATTGCAAAGTGCCACATCTACTCACTCTTCAACCACTCCAGGGGTGGTGACCCCACCACTGCCCTGGGCAACCTGTGCCAGTGCTTGACCACCCTGTCAGTGAAGAAATTTTTCCTAATATCCAGTCTTCCCTGGGACAACTTGAGGCCATTTCCTCTTGTTCTGTCACTTCTTACCCGAGAGAAGAGCCCGAACCCCCCTGGCTTCACCCTCCTGTCAGGGAGTTGTAGAGAGTGAGAAGGTTCTCCCTGAAAATCACTGCCCCGACCCCTCCTGCCCTGACACCGCCTCTAGCTCGGACTGGAGGAGTGGCCATCAGCACGAAGCCAGCCTGAGCCCCCTGCTCCCCGCACCGCCTCACCCGATCTCCAGATCTCCCGAGGCTGTCGTGGCAAGGAGCAGAGCCAGCAAGAGCCCCGAACAGAGAGCTCAGCGCGTTGCGCAGCAGCCGAGTGGTCCCCGCAGCCCCCTCTGCAGGGGTTGCTGCCACCAAACACAGCTCAGCCGGGTCCTCTCTCTGTGCCGGGTGGGAGCAGGATGCAGTGGGGCCAAACCTCCCTCCCGGCTCCCTCCTCGCCCCCGGGCTGCAGAGCTCGCCGGGGCTGGTGCTAATGAAGATTTCCTGCAGCGCTTGCTTAGCAGAAAATGATTGGTTACACCCGAGCTCGTAATTAAAAAAAAAGAGAGCGAGTGCACTAATGGGTATTTATTTGACTGTTACCTTGTCATGTATTTATCGATGCAGATAAATTCAAAATCATTAAATGCTTTACGGGGCCTGACAATTTACAGCCCCTGTCAGGGCTCTGTGCCCCGGCGCTGCGGCAGCGGAGCCGCGCGTGCGGCAGCACAGCCACGGCCAGGGCACGATCTGAGCCCTCCCAGCCTCAGCACCGGGTCCTGAGCCAGCTGGGGCACACGCAGCAAAGAGCCCAGCAGCCCCTGTGACTGAGTGTGGCAGATAAGAAAGGTGCTGAGGTGATGCCGTGTCAAGCTCTCTGCCCTGCAGGGGTGTGACAGGTCCCTGCTCGCGGCTGGGAATGCAGTCAGGGTGTGATGGGCACTTGGGGGGGGTGATTTGAGCTGTATGCCCAGCTCCCCACAGCCCCCATCCCTGGCTCAGATGTCCCTGTGTGGATGAAAGCCCCAGGCAGGTGGGACTGGAGACGTCTAGGGGGCATGGTGGGGCTGAAATCATTTGTCATCCCTTTGTGCAGGTGGAAACCTCAAGCCAAGCAGATGAGAGCTCCTGGCATTGCTCAGAGGCCAAATGTGAGCCAATGTGACCACAACAGAGGGGAACTCATCCTCTGCTACTTTCTTGGGGTGGAAACCCTTGCAGTGCCTCCCCATCACAGAGCTGATGAAGACAGTGCTGATGAAGGAAGGATGAACACTTTTCCCTGCTCTGTAACAAGCAGCAGGGGCAGCCCAGAGTAGCCACAAATCTCAGGAGAGCATCTCTCTCGAGTCTTATCAGGTGTGCAGGGAGAGACAAGGGCATCTCTTGACTCAGTGTTTGCATAGCAACAAGGCCCTGCCTTCATGCTGATTACACAGCCCCTAATTACCTTATTATTGCCATTAGCAGAGGCAGGGAGCCCCCTCTTCTCCACACACCCACAGGCAGCCTGGGCTGAGTGTGAGCACCCCTGTGCTCCGGGTGGTGTCCCCAGCATCTCACCTGTGCCTGTGCTCTCCCTGTGTGTCACTGCGAGGGGTAGCAGCTCTCCCCATTTCCCTTGGGGTTTTCAGGAAGGTGGTGTTGCCTAGAGAAGCAACGTTACAGTGTGGAGTGGGTCTTCCTCCCAGGATCCCCCCAGCGGGAGCAGATCAGCAGCAGCCACCCAGATCCAGGGCAGAGACACAGCTGTGGTGGCACTCATCCTGCCTGCTGCCAGGCCACCACGTCCCCAGGACCCAAACCTGTCCCTAGGACCAGGTCTGAACATCATCACTAGTGCAGACCTGGCACCTACCCTTCCCACCTCTGTCCTGAGCCCAAACTCAGTGTGGCAGGGAGGATCCCAGTGCTCAGACCTGCAGCAGGGACCTCTGAGAGGGAACATCCTCATGCTGATCCGTGCAGTCTCCGTGGGGAAGGCTCAGGCTGGCATCAGCACAGGGTGAGCACAGCTGGCAGAGCTGCAGGCTGGCCCCAGGCACAGCTGGGAGAAGGCTCTGCCTGAGCACCCCGAGCTGCCCGCGGTGTCTGCAGGCAGCCTGGGAGGCAGGAGCCCAGCATTCCCTGCTCTCCCTGCCCGCTGCAGAGCAGGAGGCTCCATGTGAGGTGTTAACCACAGGGTGAGAGCATCCTGACCAACCTGCTCAGCACCCACCAGCGAGGGTGGGATGTGCTGCACTGAGGGGGCTCGGTGAGAGGCTCCCCAGGAGCTACTGGAATTGTGCTGGGAGCAGGAGGTGTGCAAGGAGCCCCTGGACTGTGCTGGGAGCAGGCAGGGAGGCAGCAGGACAGGCAGCTTTGTTCGGGAGAGAAAAGGCAGGAACTGGGGCTGTGTGTGTAAGTAGGTCACACGCGAGGCTGGAGACGAGGCCACGGGCACAGACTGTACATGCAAGAGGGACAAGAGAGGAAAGGGGGGGTTGGGATGACTGGGAAAGGGCAGCAAGAGAGCACAGGAGAGTTCACAGACAGACAGACAGACATGCAGGACTGTGTTCCCGCACACTGCACAACAGCACAGAGGTCTCTCTGCAGCATCCTCACTTTCTGCTCCATTGCAGTGTGAGAGTCCTTTCCTGCTCCCCTTGCCCAGCACAGCCCAGTATTGGAGCTGTTTCCCACTGGGATCTGTGCAGGGAGGATGCTCAGAGCTCGGCAGCCTCTGGCTGTTCTCACTGCCGGGTGCACAACAGTCTTTATCCTCATGGCAGCCACAAGTCATAAAATCACCCTGCGCACAGGGCCGGGGCAGAGCGGCAGCTCAGACACCCCGATCATGGAGAGGGGAGACCCTCTCTGCCTCCAAGGGGGCTGGGCAGCCCTGGTGTCCCCATGTCAGGCTGGAGAGGCCAAGACACCCCATCGTGCTGGGAGTGCCCGCAGGGGCTTCCCTCCCTCCACATCCCAGGGTGGTGGGAGTGGCTGGTGGGTGCTGAGCCCACCCAGGGCAGCATCACTATGCAGGACCCAACTCCTGCACACCCCACTGACAATAGGGTCAGAGCACTGCTCCCCTAATGCCCCCCACAAACAGCAGTGTCACAGCAGTGCTCCCCTAATGTCCCCCCTGCAGCACCTGATGCTCCAGCACATGGTCCAGCCCCACATCCTGCATCCTGTCGGCTTGGGAAGCGCTGATCACAGGCAGAAAATGCCTTCCCAGCCCGCAGGGATCAGCTGGTGCCCCCAGGCAGGAGGTGCAATTAACCTTCTCTTGACAAGAATAACTACCAGTGTTATTATTGATCATAAAGTTACCCAGCCCTTTGCAAGCCCCAGCCACAGGATGGGATTGGAGGTGGCGTGGCCTGGGAACAGAGAGTGCAGGAAGAAAGACACAGCCTTTGCAGCACCCCAGCATGGTCCTGGTGCACGTGGAGTGGAGCAGGGAGACATCTCCATAACCTCCCACCTGCCTGGATGGCAGGGAGGGCCTGGAAGTGAGAGTGGGCTCATGTGCCGTGACTCCCCAGACCTTGTAATGGGCTGAGCCAGGAGGATGCATGAGCTGAGGCACATTAAAAGACAGCAGGAATTAGGGAATGGCCAAAAGGAGCCTTGACAAAGCTTAACATTGAATATGAAATGAAGGCACAAAGTAAAGACATGAAAAAAATCCCTGGTCTAATCCACCGCTCCAACTCCAGGGCAGTGCAGCACCAAGGAAACGTGAGGCTTTGGGTTTCAGGTGTTCCAGGATCTGTGCTGTGTATCAGACATTGCAGGGAACACCAGATAAAGAGGACACTTCCCAATTCCAGCCTACACCTCATCTCTGGATGTGAACCAGAGACAAGGTCACTTGGGGATGAGTCAGGGAGAATCAGTCCCTGCAAGGCATGGGGTGCCTGCACCCTCCGTGCTCTGGCTGCAAGTGGGCTGACCCCAAACCCCAGGGTCTAGTCCCTGCACAGGGCAGGAGACAAAATCCAGAGGGATGTGACAGGGTTGGGGTGTTGTCCTTTGGCATCCGGAGTGAAACCGCTGCAAACAGCTTAATGACTGTGTAATTACGCCAAAGCACTGGTCACCCACTGAGGGACTTCTGCAGGATTGTGATCTCGGGAAAAGCTTTCCCTTTTTTTGTAGCGGGAACCAAGAAACTGGAAATTCTCAGGGTAAAAAAATATTTCTGGGCTTGGTTGGGAAAATCAGGCTTTGGCTGCTGCAAAGCCAGGCTTCTTCACCATCTTCTGTCCTGACAGCTTTTGTTTGGGGTTTTTCATTTGTGAAAGGAAAGGATTTGGCAGGGAGGGGGGAATCTGATGGCAATGCAGGGAGAGAGGAGGAAAAGAAGATTTCTTCACAAAATTTCAGTGGAAAATTACCAGAGATACTTTTTTTCTTTCTTTTTTTTTTTTTCTTTTTTTTTTTTTTTCTTCCTTTTAACCTGCCTGTTTTGAGCCTCCCTGCTGGAGGGGCTGCCGTGGCCTCACCCCTGACACCCCGTGTGCTGGGGTTTGTGCGGGGGGCAGAGCTCGGGTGGGATGCCGAGTGCTCCCGCCCCTTCCTCCCCTCGGAGCCGGGGCTGCCAGCGCTAACCCAGATTCCAGGGGCGTCACGCTGCCGCGGCTGCTAAATTGGCAGCGTGTAAGAGACGTGTCACCTGGGTGACAGGGTGTCTCTGACTGCGGGAGGGCTCGAATACACTGCGCCGTGTGCTAAATACTCCCATCATTACGGCTGAGCTGGAGCCGGAGTGGGGAACTTTCCTGGGTGTCGGGAGGAGGATGGAGGATGCATTTGCAGAGAGAACATCCCTGCCTGGTCACGGTGGCTCTGCTGTCCCCATCCCCAAGCCCTCCTTGCTGTCCCCAGCCCCAAACCCTCCTGGCCTTTACAAGCAGGGAGCTGGCAGCACCTGCACGGAGGTTCAGCATCTCCCCAGGAGCAGGTCCTGGCTCTCCTGACCATCTCCAAACTCCCGGAGGCTGCGGGGGGAGTTACCTTCTGCTGAGGGCGAAGGAGGGAGCAATTAATCGGCCCTTTTGTTTAGAAATAGCTGAGAAACCACAGGGCTGGGCTGGAGTCAGGGCCGGGCCGTGCGGTCGGAGGGCTCCCGGGGGAGCGCAGATGCCGGGCGGCAGGAGCCGAGTGTCTCGGCCGCAGACGGGGGAGGGAGCGGGGCAGCCGAGGAGCCAGAGACGGTAACCCGGCCCTGGGGACTTGGGGGAGGCTGGGCTGGGGGTGGAGAGGCTGCTTCGTCCGCCTGAGCCCCTCGGAAACGCGCTCCGTGAGAGGGTGTTGCGACAAAGAGCCGGGTGGAGCTCTGCCCCTGTCCCCTGCGGGCTGTTACAGGCCAGCACAGGTCCGGGGCAGTGAAGGGCAGTACCTGGGGGCCTTTGCACTGTGGTGGGCATCGTGCACCTACAGCACTTGAGGGCTCCTCTGTGCACTCCTTCAGCAGGGACCTGGAGGTTTCCTGGTGGGTGTGTGACACCGGTGTTGGCTGCCCTGTCCTGCCTCTTCTGGAGTGAACCAGCGCCCACCAGTCACTGCCCTTCTCTTCTCTCACACTGGCGCTCCTCCAAGCCGTTTGCAGAGGCCCTTCCCCCCCCTCCCTGCCCAAGGGGGTCATTCATCGTGCTTGTGAAGGCCTCCCTGCAGTGGGTCCCTGCCAGCCCCCTCCTCTCCACCAGGAGACGTGGGCTCACGCCAGCCCTCGGCCCTCGCCCGTGCTCCAGCCCCGTGCACAGAGGTCAGGCACTGATCGTCTGGCCAAAGGAGTGACAGCAGATCTGCAGGGGGACAGGCGACAGGCCGTGGCACCCCAAGTGACCAGGAGCCCCAGGCTGCACAGCACCATCACAGCAAGGCATCTCTGCTCCGAGCACTCTCGTTTCCAGTCTCATCACAGAGGCTGCTGCAGGACAAGAGGCCACGTCCATGGAGTCATGGGTGGCTTCAGCCACTCTGTGCTGGGCACTGCTGAGGTCACAACTCCAGTTCTGGGGTCAGTTTGGGGCCTCTCATGGCAAGGCAGACATTGAGGGGTTGGAGTGTGTGTAGGGAAGGGAACAGAGCTGGGAAGGGGCTGGAGCACCAGGAGCAGCTGAGGGAGCTGGGGGGACTCAGCCTGGAGAAAAGGAGGCTCAGGGGGGACCTTTTCTCTCTCTGCAACTCCCTGAGAGGACAGGGGAGCCAGGGGAGGTCAGGCTCTGCTCCCAGGATGAGAGGTAACAACTTCAACTTGTGTCAGTGGAGGTTCAAGATGAATATTAGGGAAAACTTCTTCTCTGCAAGAGTGGTCAGGCACTGGCACTGGCACAGCCACCCAGGACAGTGGTGGAGTCACATCCCTGAGGACGTTTTAAAAATGAGTAGATGTGGCACTTCATCAGTGGGCATGATGGGATTCAGTGAAAGGTTGGACTTGGTGATCCTGGAGGTCTTTCCCAATCTTAACAATTCTGTGGTTCTTCTGGATCTGACAAATGTCAGCCAGGTTGTGGATCTGCTTCCCCTGCAGCCGAGCTCCAGCTTCTTCCAGCCCAGCTACAGCTGGAGGAGAGAGAGAGACCGAGCCAGAGGCTCAGGGATGTGTATTCTGCTCATTGCTCACAAATACTAATGGCCCAGAGTTATTAATATTGCCACTGTAGTCATATCTGGGTAATTACTGCCATTAACCACCAGCAGAACTATTGAGTTCCCCTAATCAGTGCATTATAATAATTGGGACCAAGTGTTTTATAGATCTGGACTCTAATTCCTTCCTAACACCTCTCCCTGGGGCTGCTCCTCCCTGCTCAGCTCCAGTGTCTCCCAGCCCGAGGCTGCTCCCTGTGTCCAGCTGCTGCGGGGTGGGTGACCCGCACCTTGGGATGTCCCATGTCCCATCTACTGGGGAATCATGGCTGTAGGAGGTTTGGGTGTCCAGGTACTGCCTTCTCAGGGTGGTGGAGGTGGAGATGAGTCTCCAAGCCGGGTTTGCAGGAGAGGAGATGGTCCAGGAGCGTCTCCCCTGTTCCGGGAGGCAGCAGGACTGGAGGGAGGGCTTTGGCTGCTCCGCACTGCTGGGACACAAATCCGGCGGGGGGGGAATTAATCGCACAGTCTGCTATTTACACCCATTTCCTCTTGCTCTGGAAAGCTCTTCTCTGCTGCAGCCATCTGGGCCTTGGAGCCCAAAGCCTCCTTGGCCCGGAGCTGGTGCCTGTTCAGGTGGTGATTCAATGGGTTGCATAAGAGGAGCATCTTGCCCTCCCCTCTGCGGATGTGCTGAGCTGAGCAGGCAGCTGCCTCCGCATCCCCGGGACCAGCTCCCTCCCAGATCTGCTTTCCCCCAGCACCAGCAAACCCTCAGTCTCCCCAGCTGGTGCCTGGGGCAGGCAGAGCCAGGTTGGCTCCCAAATCAGCAGCCACGTTTCTGCCACAGCCCTTTGGGCCACATTGTGGGGACACGGTTGGTGCCACAGCAAACCCTGGCAGGGAGGGCTGGAGTTGGGGAGCGGGGGGTCCCAGGACACCTTTGCCCCTTCCTAGAGCAGGGCAGCAGATCTGTGACTCCTTCGTGATGGGGAAAGCACAACCATGTGTCATTCAGAGCTGACCTGAAAACAGAAATCTCTGGAAATTCTGATTAAAAAAAAAGGGTGTGGGGGAATCCTTGGGTGGGGGTTACACAAAACGCTTGGCTGTACCCAAGCCAATGAATTTGCTTCCAATCACAGCCATTTCACAGATTTTTTTTTTATTTTTCATTTTATATTTAGCAAAATAAAATTAAGGGAAACTTTGAAACAAAATCATTTGGAAGAGGAAAAAAATCAAAACATTTCACTCTGAAAATGCTGACATGGAATGTTTTGATCTTTTGGGGTTTTTTTTCCCTCCAAACAAACCATTCAGCCGAACTGACATATTCATCCAGAACCTTTTGGTGTTGTCAAATCTGAATTTTTGTTTTGGTTTGGTTTTTTTTTTTCCCCCCAAAAAAATCAAGCCCTCTCAGCTGTAGCCAGAGAGGCAAAACCCATGTGCTGTCCTCAGGGGAGCTCCCTGCTGGTTTTGGGAGGACCCTTCCGGGTCTCCTGTGGGAAGAGATTCACCCCTGTCGGGAACAGACCTCACCCCCCTGCTCAGCCCGCGGTGGGACCCGGTGGCCAAGAGGTGGCACTGCCAAAGGGAGGGCACGGCCTGGGCGGGATGAGCCAGGTGAGAGGTGTCCCCTGGGACGCGGCAGGTGAGAGAACAGAGCCGTGCAATCAATAGTGCTAATTGCAAAGGCAATGTCTTGCAGAAATAAGATGGTTATTCTGCATCACTGGACACTCTTACAATCAAATTGTCCACAGACAATTAGCTGAGCAGGAGAAAAAGGAATTAGATTTCTAATTGTTCTGCCGGTGAAAGGCTTTTCGGAGCACTAGGAGGGTGGAGGAGGGAGAGCTTTGCATCTCTGCTGGGCTGCAGGAGCTGCCATCCCTGCTGTCATTCCCAGAGGGATAAGCAAGCCAGGGAACGGGGGCTGCAGCTGGGAAGTGCAGACGGCTCCTTGGGAGGCTTTGGCCAGTGCTTGTATTCACGGCTGGGTTATTTATCCCTTCCCTTCAGCCCCTGCACGACTGAGCAGCAGCGCTCTGTGCTGCTCCCCGGGCACAGGCACGCTGCCAGCGAGCTCCCACAGACCCCTGGGCAGCCCCCCTGCACCCTGGGGCAAGGACATCTCCCACCCGTCCCCCGCCCTCCCGAGGGACCCCCTGCATCCCCACACATGTTCCCAACAGCGCCAGCACCGTGTGACGACAGGACCCGACCTCCTTGTCCCCAAAACCCCCGTCCTGTGACTCCTGGGCAGCCCGCGTCGTGCTGGAAGGCACAGTGAGAGAGGAGGGGGAGGAAGCCCTGGGATTTTTCTGGTTGTTATTAAAGTTGGTGTTGACTCACGCTGGTGGGTGTCACACAGCTCCAGGGAGTCTCCTGATGCCGCGGCTCCTGGGGCTGCATCGTGAGGACAACGGGAAGTCCTCCCGCCTCTGCTCCCTGGGCTGACGGGGAGCATCCACAGCACCTGTGGTTCCTACGGGGTCTGGCTGTTTTGGGGGGATGACCTTGGAGCACAGAGGTCCTTACACCTACTGCAGTGTGGTGGTTGCCCTTCAGCTGCCTCCTCACTCGGGGGCTGGGTGCAGTGTGGCTGCAGTGCCCCAGCAGGGACAGAACCCCCCTTGGGAGTCACGTCTGCATCAGTGCTGGTGGCAACAACCTGTCCCTGGGCAGCAAAAGTCATGGGCTGGGGGAAAACATCCTTCTGGGTTTTGGTACCCACCAGTGCAGAGAACAAGGAGAGCTGAGAGCAGATTCTCCTTCTTCCATCTCTCAGCGTCCGTCCATCACCCCACTGCTCCTCCCTACAGAGAAGAGGGTCCTGAGCAGTGCCAAGGGGCACTTGTTGAGAGCTTTTCCATCTGCTTTTCTGTATCTCCATGGCCTGTTGGAGGGTTCTGGGCTCAGAGGACCCCAACCCTGCCAGGAGAGCAGGGCTGACTGTGACTATGGTGCAGCTCAGTGGGACACCCTGCAGGGACCTTCCCTCTGGCATTTGGGATCCAGCCCCCTCATGGGCACTCTCCCACAGACAGCAGAGCCACCAGTATCTCTTTCCTTCCAGCAGCAAAGGCAGGAGCAATGAAGGGGGTTCTGTTACTGCCTTGGACACCCAGGCAGGACCCACATCAGTCAGCTGCAGACAGAGGCCATCCTGCTCTCTCCTGCCTCACCACAGGAGAGTCACTGTCCCAGAGCAGCCTGCAGCCAAACCCTGGCAACCAGGATTAGTGCTCAGTGCCCTGCTGCTCTTGCCCCTCTGAGCACAACTGGTCCCTTCTGCAACCTGGAGCTGCCTAACCATGAAAAATCTGGAATTAAAGTCACCTCAGAGAGCGTGCGGCTGCTGGTCAGCACGTTCACGCTATCCACTGGTTTGGACACCAGGGTTTTCTCCTCTTGGAGGTGGGATATCCTCATCCTCACCAGGAGCTGCCCTGCACGAGAGCCCTGCAACTCAAACCCACCAACACGCTGCCCCACCATGGACAGAGGGGCCACGGCATGGGCAGCACGGCCAGGGCTCCCTGCCTGCCACGGCAGGGATGGGGAACAGCCTCATCTTGTGTTTCCAAAAGGATCAGCCCCAGGTGATGCTGCTGCTGTGGGAGTATAGCCAAATACAGCCCCACACATGTGTATTCTCATGCACACGCACATACACATATATGTATCTCCCCTTTGCCTTTGAATCACCAGTGTTGGAACCTTCCCTGCCAAGAGCCCTCTGAGAAATATTCCCCTCCCTCTCACTCTCTCTCTGTTTCTCCCTCTCTCTCTCTCTCTCTCTCTTGCATTCGGGCTAATTTTATCTTGTGTCTTTCATCTGCCTCTGTATCTACCACTCCTGACAAAAAAAAGGATTTTCACAGAATTTGCTAGTGCTCACCAGCTCTAAAAGCTTTCATCTCCCTCCGACGACGAGAGCGTGTCATCTGCTCGCTCCAAATTACAGCGGAGGCCTTCACACTCAATCGGAGCATTTTCTGCCTAATTTCGCAGGCAGCAGGATTAAGTGTGGGCTCGAGGCTTGTCTGGCGTGAGCCACAGAGCAGCCGCCTCCCGGCTCCCGGGGCTGGCCCCGGGGCACACGCTGCCCTGCCCTCTCCGCTGCTCACCCTCACAGCAGGCAGGCAGCAGTGGTGTCTCCAGAAGGCAGTTCCCGAGCCCGTGCACAGAGCCCGAAGCTCTGCCTGTCCAAGCGAGGGTATACGAGCAGCTCTGAGGCTCAGGGAGCCTCTGAGCACCAAACCCACCCTGAGAGGGGCTGCTGCAAGTCCAGGAGGCAACTACAGTGTGTCTGTGTGATGCCCAGGCTGTCTGCAGGAGCAGCAGAGAGGGGAGCAGCAGGTGAGGCTTTATCTCCCTGCCATCACCACAGCCAGTTCTGACAGTGGTTCCCAGGTTGTGGATGTTGTCTCCGGGTGCTCTGCAGCCACATCTCAGCTCTGGCTGCTGCCAGGGTGAGAGCTGTGGTGTCCACAGCAGGAACAGGCACCACACTGTGCCCTGGGCAGGCTGTCACTGGGGCACAGCCCCCAGGACCTCCGAGCACAGTTGTGGAGGCAAAATTTGTCCTTTGAAAGTGATGCTATATTTAAGCAAGGGCAAAAAAGGCAGCAGAGGGATCCTAGAATAGAGTCATAAACTGGCCTGGGTTGGATGGAACCTTAAAGATCGTCTTGTTCCACCTTCCTCTATCCCAGGTCCAACCTGGCCTTGGACACTTCCAGGGATGGGGCAGCCACAGCTACTCTGGGCAGCCTGGGCCAGGGCCTCCCCACCCTCACAGTGAAGAACTCCCTCCTAAAATCCCATCTAACCCTGCCCTCTGGCAGTGGGAAGCCATCCCCCCTTGTCCTGTAGCTCCAGACCCTTTTAAATAGTCCCTCTCCATCTTCCCTGTCAGCTCCCTTTAGGCACCGAAAGGCTGCAGTCAGGTCACCCCAAAGCTTCTCTTCTCCAGGCTGAACAATCCCAATTCTCTCAGCCTTTCTTCCCAGCAGAGCTGCTCCAGCCCTTTAATGATCTTGGTGTCTCCTCTGCGCTCCTTCCAACAGCTCCATGTCCTCCCTGTGCTGTTCCCAGGNATCTTCCCTGTCAGCTCCCTTTAGGCACCGAAAGGCTGCAGTCAGGTCACCCCAAAGCTTCTCTTCTCCAGGCTGAACAATCCCAATTCTCTCAGCCTTTCTTCCCAGCAGAGCTGCTCCAGCCCTTTAATGATCTTGGTGCCTCCTCTGCGCTCCTTCCAACAGCTCCATGTCCTCCCTGTGCTGTTCCCAGGGCTGGAGCAGCTCTGCAGGGAGGTCTCACCTGAGGGGACACAGGGGCAGATTCCCCCCCTCCCTGCTGCCCACGCTGTGGGATCAGCCCAGGGCACGGGGGGGTCTGGGCTGGGCCATGTCCAGCCTCTCCCCCACCGACCCCAAGGCCCTTCTCCCCAGGGCTGCTCTGGATCTCTTCATCCCTAGCCTGGATTGATCCCAGGGGTTGGATGTCAGATAACATGGTCAGGGAACTCCAGCCCCAGGGACAGGTCAGCTCCTGACCACACCGACCACCCTGTGCAGTTCCCCACCCAGCACCCCACGAGGCTGCAGCGCTGCTGAGGGCACACACCTGGTTCAGACCGAGGGCTCCCAGGTAAGGAGCCCTCTCCCAGCATGAGCCGGGTGTGAGAGGAGCCACAGCTCCTCCCCGGCTCCCTGACAGGCAGAGCACGAGCCAAGCTGGAGCGAGGAGCAGACGGCGTGATTAGCTCTGCTCAAAAAGGTCAAAACACTTATCAGACATGAACGGCACAGCTAAAAATACACTCGGCACCTCCCTGGCAATTCTCTCCCGGGAAGTGACAGCCGTGGCTGCTGGGGAAGGGGGTGTGGGATGTGAACGGGGCTGCTGCACTTCTGGATGGGAGCCTGGGGCAGCAATGGGGGGGTCTTCCCATTTCTCCCATCCCTCTGTGTGACTTGGGAAGGGCGGAAGGGCACCACCAAAGGCATTAGAGATGCTCTGAGGGTGACTGGGATGGCTGGGATAAGGCAGAAAGGGGCTGATTCTGCAGCCTGGAAAGTCAGGCTGGAAGTCAGACTGTGGAGGGGGTGGAGGGGGGGAACTGCCCCAAGAGGGACCGAGAGAGGGAAGAAGAAGGAGGTAACGAGATGCCTCAGACGATACAGGTGGAGAGCTGGAGACAAGACTTGCTCCCTTAGCAAAGACCAGTGCAGTTATCCCCCCCAGCCCCCAGTGCTCTGGCTCCAGGGACCCCCTGCAGCAGCCAGGCCACAGGCCTTTGTCACTGAGTGCTCCTGGTCACACTCAGCCATGTCCCACAGTCATGAACCACACAACACACCCCCCCTGGACTCTGCAGTCCCACCAACAGAATCACAGAATCACAGAATCATTAAGGTTGGAAAAGATGTCCAAGGTCATCAAGTCCAACCTTCAACCAAACACCCCCATGCCCACCAAACCATATCACAAAATGCCACATCTACTTGTTTTTTGAACAGTTGCAGGACTGCAGAGTATCCCACCACGTCCTGGGATGGAGAAGACCTCATCTCCCCTGACACAGGCACCAGGCGCCCACAACCCTCACATTTGGTGCTCTCATGGTGCATCATTGTGCAGCAAATCTTGCACCTTCTGCCTCAGGAGCTGCCCTGCCTCTGTCATGCTCAAAGATGTGATGGGAAGGCATTTCTCAAGGGTCCTGTTTTTCATTTGAGGAAGGAACATGCTTCTTCCCATCCCCTGTCCCTCTTTGAACACGGCTTTTTCCCCCTCAGCTCCTACCTCAGCCCAGCACTACAGCTGGGAAAAGCTCCATGAACAAATGGCTCCTCTGTGCCCCTTGAACACCTTGGCCTCCCAGTTCCAGTAAAGAGGGTGCGCAACCTCCAAGCCTCACGGGCAAAATTCAGTTGTGCCTCTTGCATTTCGCATTTAAGGTGTTTTTTATGAGGCCAGGTTGGATACGGCTTGGAGCAACCCAGGATAGTGGAAGGGGAGTGGAATGAGATGAGCTTTGAGGTCACTGCCAACCCAGACCACTCTGGGATTCTGTGACTGCTGGCAGAGGGTGGGAAGAGGCAGCGCAGGCTGAGGCCACGGGGCTCTGGGGCTGCTCTGGGCTGGCACTCTGCTCCCTGCGTGCTGTGCCCACGGGGAGCCCAGCCCAGCACCTGAGGCCGTCCCTCCACATCAGTTCCAGTGGTGATGCTTTGGGTGGGACCAAGGCATGGGACAGTGGTGCTTCCCAACCGCAGTTTTGCCAGCCCAGGGTGTGGGACAGCTGTGGGACACTGGTGTGACACAGGGACAGGGACCCAGCTGGGATGTGAGCAGCTTCCCTGCATGAGCCGGGGCCGCACCGGCGCAGTCTCAGAGACAGCGAGGAGAACTGACTGTGCCAATTTGCAGCAGGGCTCCAACGCTGTCACTGCCAATCGCTGTCACCACACGGCCTCCAAGGCCTCACCTGGGCCGTGCTTGAGTACCTGCTCTCCTGTCTCATTAGGAGCTGTTACCATCATTATCTCTGCTCTCACTCCTGCCCCAGGCTGTGCAGCCAGTGCTGCCCTGGGGGGGTGAGGCGCTGTAGGAGACCACCTGAGTGCTGGTCTTGAGCCACCACAGGATTTCCTGGGGTGAGCAGGTGGCCGGGACCAGCCCCAACAGCTCTTTGCTGTCCTGGGCTGCAGCACACTGAGATGGGCCCAGCTGCCCCATCCCGGGCAGTGTTTGCCCTGCTCTCCCCCACCCTGGCACCCGGGGCACCCACTCCAGCCTGGGTTAACCCTGGGGCTTGGTTACCTGTGTCTCGTGGGCAGCAGTGCAGCTGCCTCCACGTTCCACTGACACGGGGCTGCCTCGTGGCCCTGTCACTGTGTCCTGCCCAGCTGCAGCTGGAGTGTGGGCATCACCACCCTGCTCCATCCAGTGGTGCCAACTCCTCAGAGCTCTGGACCCCTGGACAGGGGGCACTGGGGAAGGCACTCCCCAGGGAGCAGTCACCAGTCCCGAAGCCCCCCTGTCCCCAGGGGCTGGTTCCTGTGTCCTTGTGCCCTGAATTGATCTTGTTCCCTCCTACACCCTCTTCTCCCCCTGTGCCCTGGTTGTGCACAAGGACCCCACTGTGTCATCCCTCTGCTCATCTCCAGGGAGAAAAGCAGGAGGGAGACGTACTTACAGCTTCACCTCCACTTTACCCTTCCTCTAGGCGAGGGCTTTTAATCTCCTTTCAGGGCCAGAGCAGCAATCAGTAAATGATGTCAGATCCCTCGCTGCGAAGCCAGGGGATCTCCCAGCCTCTGGCTAAGCCCTGTTTGAGCGACAGCCTGGTACCTGCAGGTCAGGGACCTCCCCGGTGCTGCTGACAGCTCTGCTAAAAGCTCTTTGTTCCTCAACCCCTAAGGCCCTGCTAAGTGGCAAGCAGTACAGAGAGCATCTGCAGAGCCATGAGGAGGGACTCCTGGCACAGGGGTGCTCTCCGGGCTGCCTTCCCTGCCTCTCTGAGCAGTGACAGGGCAGCACCACAGCTCACCCTGCCTGCTTGGTGGGTTTATCCACTGAGCCCTGAGATCAGGAGGCCTGGCTCCAATCCCATCAGAGTGATGCTTTCCATATACACACGGAGGGGACAGTGCTGTCACTGCCACAGTCCCTGACACCCCTCGCCCACCTCGGCTCCCCTGCACCTCTCCACCGGCTCTGTGCCAAGTGTGCCAACCAGACCTGTTGATTCCACAGGGATGTGAGTGCAGCAGTCTGCTCTGTAATCACCCGCTTGGTGTTACCCCCTTGGAAGAGCCACTGGAGAGCAGATGTGATCAGCCACCAAGCCAGGGCTCCTTTGGTGGGCGCCTACACCTTTAAATCAGGGAGAAAAAAAATAAAATAAATCCTTCGCCTAGAGGGCAGTGGAACAATTTTGACTTTAAAAAGAGAGCGAGACAGAGAGAGCGAAGTGAGCGTTAACAACTCCTGATCCAGTCCCTGGGCATTCATTAATGTTTCATGGCGCTTTCAATTATTGCCTCCTCTGCCACTGCCGTCATCTGTCTCTTCAAATCGACGGTATAATAACCACTCAAGCAGAAATCCACTCTGCTGTCTGCCCGCCACTCCCCTCTCAGCCTCCGCAGCTCCCTCTCTCCCGGTTTTCAGCTGCGCCTGGCACAGCTCTCGCTGGAAATGCCTTTGCCCCTTCGCCTCCTGCTGCGGGTGACCCAGCTGGGGACAGCGCTCGGGGGGGACATGGAGATGTGTAGGACCCCCAGAGCCAGGCTTTTATCAAGCAATTCCCTCCCCACACCGAGGGGTTTTGCAGGGGGGTTGGGCTCTGGGGCACGGCGGGGCTCTGACACCCCAACGCCGGGCTCTGAGCCCCAGAGCCTGTGGTCCCCCCGACCTGCCGTGCAGCCCACCCCGCCCAGCAGCGCCCGGCCCCTGCTCCCGGTCAGGGCACACAGCGGGTGTGCAGGCCCCGTGTGTCCCACCCCCCCTGCCCTCTGCCCCCATCACTCGAGAGCACACCCTGCAGAGCCACACGGCTCTGCCTGCACAGCCAGCACGGGCAGGCTGCTGCCTGCTGCCCCCACAGCCCTGGGCTCAGCCCACCAACAGATGTGGCCCAAAGCCCTCCCTCCCCTGCAGAACGTCCCCGTGTTGCCATCTGAGCCCTTCGATGACATGGGGGAGCCCCAGGGCAAGTGAGGGTTCCCTGGCAAGGAGCAGCGATGGAGGAGGTGGACAGAGACTACGAAGCAAAGCCTGTCCATGCATTTTCCTACAAGATGCCCTGGCTCAGGCAGGAGAAGTCTGCAGAGGGCTGGAGAGGGGTGAGGAACAGCAGGAGCACCCACAGCTCACCTGCCCAGTGGTGGAACCACAGAGCTCAGCTCAGCCTTTCCATGGCTGGAGGAAGTCACAGAATCCCAGAACGGTTTGGTTTGGGAGGGCCCCTAAAGATCATCTCTTCCCAACCCCCTGCCATGGGCAGGGACACCTTCCACTAGCCCAGGTTGCTCCAAGCCCTGTGCAACCTGGCCTTGGATACTTCCAGGGATGGGGCAGCCACAACTTCTCTGGGCAACCTGTGCCAGGGCCTCCCCACCCTCACGGGGAAGAATTTCTTCCTAATTTCTAATCAAAATGTGCTCTCTGTCAGTTTGAAGCCATCCCCCCAGTCTCAAATCTGCCAGCATCAAGGCTGCAAACCTCACACAAGCCCCATAAATCTCCTGTCTGCCTTGCCCAGTCCTCAGTGCTATCCTTGCCATCTTGGATGGGAGGAAGAGCTCGTACCTGCCTCACAGACTGAGATGAACCCAAACCAGCCCGTTTTGAAGTCACTGTTCCTGCTCAGGAAGACAAAAGCATTTGGCTCAGATGAAGTCATGTCCTTCAATCCCCCTCCTGCATTCACACCTCATGGAGGTGTTGGGACTCTGCACTTTTAAACATTTATTATTTTCTCAGAATGGAAGTAGTGTTGAAATGTCAAAATTTCCAGTGGGACATTCCCTATTTAACTATCCTCTCTGGGCTGGGATTTATTGCTGACAACTGTATCACCCACATCTTGTTGCTATTACCATAAAGCTCTCCTTGCTCCTGGGGTCCTCCCCAGCTCTGGTGTTACTCTAAGAGGAGCAGGATGCTCAGAGATGGATGAGAGGATGTGGTGGCAAAGGGAGGCTGGACAGAGCAGGACCAGACTGCACTGTCAGCAGAGCTGGATGGAGCTGCCTTTCCTCCCAGGACAGGATTGAAGAGCTCCCAGCCCCCTCACTGGTCCCCTGCCACCTGCACTCCCAGCTGCTCCCAGCAGCTCCAACCCTGCCTGCAGCAGGGACTCTGGGAGCACAGAGCTCCCTGCCAGCCCTGCTGCTCCTCCCTTCCTCCCCCTCACTCTACCAGGCCAGTTTCCCTTTTGAGTCTTGCTTCTCCCTTTCCTGGAACTCTCCTGGCTGGAGCAGGGCTGGAAGGAGGCGAGCAGGGACTTGGCCCCTGGTAGTGGCCAAGCACGAGGTGCTGGGATGCTCAGGAATGGCCCAGCAGGAGCTTTACTCTCTCCTTTCTTTTCTCTGGCTCTTGTAAAGACATTTCGGAGTCCCTCTGATGGGAGCCAGATGTGCTGCAGATGTTTCTGCTCAGCAGAGTGCTGGCTGGCCCCCTGCACACTCAGAAGGATGCACATGTGTTCTGGTGACAGTGGCCACAGCCCCTCTGGCTGTGACGCTCCCACGGACACACAACACTCCCCCCGAGTGTGCCAGAGCTCCCAGGGTGCTGCACACGTGGGCAGGCACGGGCAGGCAGGGACACAGTGGAATGGGGACAGACTGGAATGAGGGCACGAGGACACGCCTGCACACCCTGTTTTACCTGTGCCCCACTGGCACTCGTGTGTGTGTGCGTGTATGGCACAGGGAGTACCCAAGTGTAGGTGTGTCCTGCACACACTGGGGTCTGCACCCCCAGAGTCCCTCACTGAGTGGCTCCAGCCATAGCTCCAGGCATGGGCACATCCCACACGGGCTGCAGGAGCTGAGGCTTTGAACTCTGATGGAGCCTTGTCCTGCCCCAGCTGGTCACAGGGCAGCACGGGGGTGTGGCACGAGCAGCAGGCAGGGGACTGGCCACCACCTCCTTTTGGAATCATGGAATCCCAGAATGCCTTGAGTTGGAAGGGACCTTAAGGCTCATCTCCTTCCCCCCCCCTGCCATGGGCAGGGACACCGTCCACCAGCCCAGGTTGATCCAAGTCCCGTCCAACATGGCCTTGGACACTTCCAGGGATCCAGGGGCAGCCACAGCTTCTCTGGGCAACCTGTGCCAGGGCCTGCGACCCTCACAGCCAGGAATTCCTTCCCAATATCCCATCTCTCCCTGTCCTCTGGCAGTGGGAAGCCATTCCCTGTGTCCTGTCCCTCCATGCCTTGTCCCCAGTCCCTCTCCAGCTCTCCTGGAGCCCCTTTAGGCCCTGCCAGGGGCTCTCAGCTCTCCCTGGAGCCTCCTCTTCTCCAGGTGAAACCCCCAGCTCTCCCAGCCTGGCTCCAGAGCAGAGCGGCTCCAGCCCTGGGATCAAATTAATGTCTCCCCTTTGCACTCATCCCAACCAGTCGATGCCTCTTGGCAGAGTCCTTCACCCAACACGTGCTGTCAAGTGCCAGCCCTGAAGAGCCAGGAGGGAGCTGTGCCTCCCTCTGCCCTTGGGGACCAGGACCTGAGCTCCTTTGTCTTTCTCCACATGCTCCCTCAGGACCAGAGTTGGCCAAAATCCCATCAGCAAACCACACCCACGGTGTTTGGCACCTTCCATGGAGTGATGGGCCACAGACCCCATCCTGCACCCTTCACCCGCCTCTGAGCAGCCCCAGCCCTCCCTCCCTCCCCATACAAGATGTGCATTATCCCAGCATCTCCCTCACGTGCTTCTGCAGGCCCTGGGAGGGGGTCCTGGGGGATGCAGCCTGCCCAGGATCACACCCCCAGCACTTCCAGGACTCACTGGGGTGGGGTGTCCAGCCCTGGCCTTCCCTCCACAGTGCTGATGGTTGGAGAAGGGCAAGGACAGCATCTTGTGGTCCCAGTGCACTGGCCTGTGACTGGCAGGTGCTGGGGCTGTTCCCTGGCTGGTCCCACGGTGTCATGGAGTGAGGGCTCAGTGCCCAGCAGCCAGACCCGCCACACTCAGCAGCCAGACCCAGGAGCAGCCTCCTTGTCCAGGCTCCAGTTGTTTCCCATTTTTGGGCTCATGTTGCCATTCACAGTTCAATGTGCAGCCCAAAGCCAGATGACCTTTGAGCGCAGGAGCTGGGGATGGGGGGACAGTGGTGTGGGGGGAGGTGGGGAGCAAACCCAGCACAGCCAGCGATGCCAAACCTCAGAAGAACCTGGAGCAGAGAGCTTGGAATTGGCTTTCCATGTGCCAAGCGAGGGAGCCAAGTGAGTGCTGGTGCCCAGGGCAGGTGGGAGGTCCAGGCTGAGCATCCCAGCACAGGGCTGTGTGCATGGGGGGCTGGCACTGCCTCTCCCCCACTGCCCCCTCCTCTGCCTCCCCCCCTGCTCACACTCCCCCTCTCTGTCTCCTAATCCCCACAAATGCTAAGATATTTAAATGTGGTATTTTCAAATCTAATCAGCGTTCCAAAGCTGTGCTGCCGCCACTCAAATTTAATTTGATCCATTTACCAACTTTGTGGTGCATCTAATCAAAGAGAGGGAACAATTAGGTGAATGTCAGGGGTCACCCCGCAGCCTCCTGCAGGCTCAGCCAGGGGAGGCACCGCAGCAGGGCCGGCCCTGGGGAACAAAAGCAGGAGCCAGGGGGCTCAGGACGGAGGTGGCTGCAGGGAGGGAGGGTGTCCTGGGCCAGGCACGTCACAGGGTGCTCAGGGGGAGGCAGCCTGGCCAGGGAGGGTGGGATGATGCCCCTGTTTCACTTGGGAGTGAGTAGAGACATGGGCTATGCAGGCCCGTGTGGTGGAGGGTGTCACCCTGCTCCAGCCACCTCTTGTCCCCTGTGTCCCCACGGCTGTTCCGTGCTGTGCTTGGCCAAGGGCCACTCCTGCTACTCCTGCAGTTCAGTGCACAATAATCCAGAGAGTCTGAGCTTTGATCCTCTCCCACCGTCCACATGTGGGCTCTGGGCACGGCGGGGAGAGGTTCAGGAAGAAGAACCTCAGCCAGGTTTTCCTACCTTGGCCAAAGCTGCAGTGCCACGTCAGGCCTGGGGTGAGACCCTCCTGGCCCCCAGCTTTGCCAGCTGGTGTTGGACAAACAGGATTGAAGGAGAAGGACCAGGCAGGGTCTCAGTGCAGGCAAAGCAGACAAACCTGGTGATCCAGCAGTGCCAGGAAGCTTGGGCAAAACAAGGAGCCCCTCAGGGCTGGGGACCTTTCCCCTGCCCTACTGGGGACCTTTCCCCTACCCTACTGGGGGTCACAGCTCTAAAAATGGAACCTCTCCACTGCAGAATGATAGAGTCACAGAAGGGTTTGGGTCGGAAGGGACCTTAAAGATCATCTAGTTCCAATCCTCTCTCATGGGCAGGGACACCTTCCTCTAGAAGGTGTGGTTCAGCTCTCACGCTCTCTGTGCTTTTCTCTCATGGCAGGAGGTGAAGGAGATGAAGTGTCTTCTGTGCCACACTTTGTAGCCCCAACACAGGCAGAGCAAGGGATCCCTCCCTCCTCCTCCTCCTCCTCCTGCCCAGCTCTGAGCAGCAAACTGTGCCTTGCCTTGCTCCAGGAGCCTCAGCCCATCCCTGGCCCACAGAGATCCCCCACTGGGTGTGTTTGTTGGGCTTGGCTTCAGTCCCCCCCAGCCCCCAACCCTGAGCTTGCTGCAGGGTCTCTGTGGCGTGGAGGTGAGGGGCCAGGGTGGGAACAGGTCTGCTGGGGACAGTGAGGGGGACAGAGCCAGGCCAGCAGGACCACCAGCTGCAGCACTCAGGGAGGGGCAGAAAGAAAGGGGAGAAAATGAATAAACAAGCTTTGGGCAGATCCCTTGTTCCTGTTTTCAATATCTTCTTTGAAGCACTGAAAGAAGAAGTGTCTGCAGCTCCTCCCGAGGGGCAGCTCCGATCTCTGCTCTGGGGGCGCAGGGACAGGCCCCAGGGAAGGGCTGGAGCTGTGTCAGGGCAGGCTCAGGTTGGATCTCAGGGAAAGGTTCTTCCCCCAGAGGCTGGTTGGGCACTGACCAGGCTCCCCAGGGCAGTGGGCACAGCCCCAAGGCTGCCAGAGCTCCAGGAGGGTTTGGACAACGCTCTGAGGGACAGGGTGGGATTGTGGGGGTGTCTGTGCAGGGCCAGGGGTTGGACTGGATGATCCATGTGAGTCCCTTCCAGCTGAGGATATTCTGTGATTCTGTAATTTTAAGGGAAGGACAGGCAGGTATGGGGAGACACAGCACATGGGATGTTTGCTGTCCCCCCTCCCTGCCCCAGATCTGAGCCCAGAGGGTCCCCCACTGGAGTGGGAGCTGCTCAAGAGACATAAGGTGGGGTTTGGGCACTCTTGGGATGTGGGAGGGCCATCCCAAATTTTGGTACCCACAGTCCTCACCAAAATGAGCACCTCCCAACACCCAGCAGATGTTCATCACCCTCCTGCTGCAGCACTGAAGTCTCTGGTCTGAGCTGGGGTGGAGGTCTGGGAGCATCAAGTATTTAAATTGAAAGGGGTTGAAATGAAAAATAAGCTTTTTTCCACCACCCATGAAACTCCTAATCCAAACTTCAACTGCAGTAGCAGAAAAGCCTCAATCCCTCCAAACCACAAGAGGAAAAAGGAAAAGAGCAAATACAGGAACAGAGGCTGGGAAAAGCTGGGGCAGAAAACAAATGAAACGTACAGAAATGGAAATAAAACCCACCCAGCTTTGTTTGCTACCAAATACACTATTTTTCCAGAATTTTCATTTTCCCCAGAGGAAATCCTCTGCCACTCCATGAGGATCCCCAGCACCCTGACATGTACATTCCTGGCTCCCCCTTGTCCAAGGCACAGCCACAGCATTCCCACTCCCCTGCTCCCTGCCAAAGAGAGAGCCTGGAGATGGGCTCCCACCAGCTGCTTGGCCCTGGAAGGATAGCAAGGGGGACAGTAAATTCAGTGCTGGGGAGGGGAGAGCGCTGGGGTGCCAATCCCAAGCAGATACATCATCCCTGGGCAGGGAAGGGGGCACAGGCAACCTGCTCCCACTGAACCCAAGGTGTAGGGAGCAGGTCCAGCAGTGGCTGTGCTGGATGGGGAGGTCAGGGGTGGCCACACGCGTGTGGCTGTGCCCCGTGTGCTCTGGGTGTTCCCAGTGCCTGCTGGGCGGTGACACCCCCAGCTCAGGACCTGCTGCTCCCTCAGGTTGGGTATCTCAGGTTGGGAAAATTCCTGCGCTGAAAGGGTGGTCAGGCAGTGGCACAGCTGCCCAGGGCAGGGCTGGAGCCACCACCCTGGAAGGGTTCCAAGAGCAGATGTGGCCCTTTGTGCTATGGTTTAGTGACACGGTGGGATTCGGTTGGAGGTTGGACTTGACAGTCGTGGAGGCCTTTTCCAACCTTAACGATTCTGTGCTTCTGAGGGACCAAGACCACTGGGATGGAGAGCAAAAGGGGAGTTGGAGTAGAGCCTGAGGGCTTTAGTACCATCCCCCAGGCCTTTCCAATCCCCTCAGATCCCAAGGACACCTCCAGGCCTGAAGCACCCACATGTGCCCTCCCTGCTCCACCCCACATTCCCTCCCTCCCCACTGCCCTAAAATCTCCTGTTACAGCCTTTCCTACCCATCCCCCTGTGTGCTCCCTGACAGCAGCAGGATGCCCCGGACTGGTACACACACGGCCCAGGTCCCACATCTCCTGTGCCCCCCAGCACATCCCTGTGGCTCCTCCCTCCGCTGTGTCCCAGGCACGGGGTGCAGGGATGCTCCTGCCCTGTGATTTAAACACACAGACTTTGCAATCTGCAGCAGAGCAGGAGTGCTTGGCACAGCTCCCCTGCCCACACTGCCCAGGGTCTCCTGGGCTCAGGGACTCCTGGGCCCAGGCCCAGATGGGCTTTCCCACCATAGCCCAAGTGAGGAGGTCTGTCCTGTGTCTCCTCCATGCTCGGCTGCAGGAGGTTCTGCCCAGAATCCCTTCCCCAAACCTGATGCCTCTGCCCAGCTCAGGGGTGCCCAGCAGGGTTTGGTGCCTCACCCCACACCCGGAGGGTTGTTCCCTGGTGAGGGGTGGAAGGAGAAGAAGGGATGCCCTGGGAAAGGGGGGAATTAGGGGCAAACTTTCCATTTATTCCTTTTGTGGGAAGGAGGATGGGGAGGCCACTGTGCCAGGCTGGTGCCCAGGGGCTTTGCCAGGACCTCAGTGCCTCCCACTCTCACACTGGGGCTGGCCATGATGGGAGCAGGGAAACGCCACTCTGGTCCCTCTCTGATGCCTTCCCTGTGCTTTGTACACGGAAAACTGGCATTTCCCAATGCCAACCCAGCCCAGCACCCACCCTGAGCCCTTTCCATGCCCAGAGGGCTGTGGCAGGGATTTTGGGCATGTATTTATCAGCTCACCTTCTCCAGACAGCCTCTCCCTCCCAGCTCAGAGCTGCCCCTCATCCTGGTTCCTCAGAGCCCTGTGTTAGCACACCCCAGATATAACAGGGTGGGATCTCCATCCCATTTTCCTGCACTGCACTGTTTGCAGGGCTCAGGAGTTGCCAAATTCCTTACAGGCCACGATGGAGTTGGAGTCCTTTCATTGGAGGGAATGGGAACACAGGAAGATTAACAGCCTGCTGGGCCACCTGGAATGTAGGTCAGGTATTTCCTACTTCCCTTTACCCTCCTTTCATCCCCCTTACTATCTGTTGGCTCCCTCCCCCCCTGCCCCACCCAGGCTGTGTCTGACCCAAGACTGCCAGCTCCCTCCTGCCCCACATCCCTGTCCCCACCACGAGGGTGCTTCTCCCAAAGCACACACCCCTGCAGCCCCTGGGAGCTTTGCAGGTCTGTCCAGGGAGCATTTCCTGGCAGGAGCACAGGAAGAAGCACAGCCAAGCAGCTGGAGAGCCCAAACTATCTGGGGTTGGAGAGACCCTTAGGGGTAGGAAGTCACTGGGGTTCGTCTCCTGATGGGATATCTCATGGAGCTGGGAGGAGGTAGAGTGCACTAGTGGGTAAGGGGGACCCTCTTCTCTTGGGTCTCAATCCTCTTCTCATCATCTCCCATCCCCTTTCCCTGTTGCTTTTCCCTCAAGCATCCCTCTCCATCATCCCATTCCCTCTCCATCATCTTCTTCCCTATCCATCATCCCATTCCCTCTCTATCATCCCTTTCCCACTTCATCATCCCATATCCTCTCCATCATCCCTTTCCCTATCCATCATGCCATTCCCTCTCCATCATCCCATTCCCCCTCCATCATCATTATCCCTATCCATCATCCCATTTGCTCTTTATCATTGCATTCCCTCTCTATCGTCCCTTTCCCTCTCCATCATCCCTTTCTCTCTCTCGTCTCCCTGGTTGCCTCTTCTCTGCCTGGGCTCATCCCACTCCCCTCAGATCCCAAGGAATCCCACCCCACACTCCTCCTCACGGGATGAAGGCTGAGGTGTGCACGGGAGCCTCTGTGTGTGCCAGGGGTATGGGAACAGTGGGAATAGTGGGAGCAGAGGGAGCAGTGGGAGCAGCATCAGAGAGCCGACGCTGGGGGAGTGAGGAAGAGGCAGAGTTTCAAAGCCTGCCCCCCTGTTTGCTTGCAAGGAGTTAAGTCTGTGATCTGTTGCAGGAGCTCTGATGAGAAGCTGGTTGACATGCAGAGCTGGAATAATGAAACGTAATACACATTAATAGGACCTCCCTCTGCGTGATTGCTTCTGCTCCACTGGCCCCATTGAAGATTTCACTTTTCTTTTAACAGTCAGAATAACAGAATGTGACATTAAGTCTTTTACATGCAGCAATTTATTTTAAAATATTGGGGCACTCAAAACAGTATCCAGAATGTTAAATAAGATATGCATGAGATGGAAATCAGAGCAGCACTGCAGTGAGGAGACAAGAGTCAGGCAGAGCCTTTCGCAGGCAAAGGCAGCTCCACTTTTTTTCTTAATTGCTTTTTAAGGCACAAAGAAATCACCAAGTTGGAGAGACCTCTGCAGCACACAACATCTGACCCTCAGAGCTCCCAGGTCAGCACGGGAAACCCATCACGGAACCCCCTTCCCACACATCCCACGGTCAAGTGGATGACACAAGCAACTTTGTGTCATCCAAGGTTGATGATACAGCACCAGAGGTCAAAAATTGCTTGGACAATGCTCTCATGAACATGGTTGGGATCATAGAATCAGAGCATCATGGAATGCTTGGGTTGGAAGACACATTAATGCCAATCTCCTTCCCCCCCCTACCATGGGCAGGGACCCCTTCCACTAGCCCAGGTTGCTCCAAGCCCTGTCCAACCTGGCCTTGGACACTTCCAGGGATCCAGGGGCAGCCACAACTTCTCTGGGCAACCTGTGCCAGGGCCTCCCCACCCTCACAGGGAAGAGTTGCTTCCCAATATTTAAACTAAACCTACTCTCTGTCATTACCCCTTGTCCTGTCACTCCAGGCCCTTGTAAAGAATCTCTCTCCATCTTTCTTGTAGTTCGCTTTGGGCACCAAAAGGCCACAATCAGGTCACCCCAAAGCTTCTGTTCTCCAGGCTGAACAATCCCAATTCTCTCACCCTTTCCTTACAGCAGAGCTGTCTCATCCCTCTGATCATCTTGGTGCCTCCTCTGGACTCGCTCCAGCAGCTCCACATCCTTCTGCTGTTGGACCCCAGGGCTGGAGGCAGTTCTGCAGAGGGGTCTCACTTGAGAGGGGAGAGGGGCAGAATCCCCCCCCTGCCCTGCTGCGTCCCCCAGGACAGGGGGAGTTTCTGGGCCAGGCAATGTCCAGCCTCTCACCCACCAGCACCCCCAGTCCTTCTCAGGGCTGCTCTCCAGCAGTTCATCCCCCTGAATTCTTGAGGAAATTCTTGGGGTTGTCCTGTGCAAGGCAAGGAGTTGGGACTTCAAAGATCCCTGTGTGCCCCTTCCAGCTCAGGAGATTCTGGAATTCCATGATCCTGTGACCTCAGGAGGTGCCCTGTGAGGTGGCAGGTTCACACACCAGCTCCAGTGCCCAGTGAGCCCCTGGAGGGTCCAGTGCTGCCAGGAGCCAGCATTCCAGTTAGGATTGCCACGGGAGAGGATAGATCCCTTCGGAATTGTAAAACACATGCCTTTTGCTCCACCTTGGGAATGCAGTGGCTGCTGGAGCACACCCAAGCTCACCCCAGCAGGGTGAGGATGCCAAGGGTGTTCAGTGTCAGTGATGTGCCAGAGCTTTCCCTACCTTAGGGCCACCCTGGTGCCACCCCGAGGGTGAAGCTGGCCCAGCCACACCCCCAGAGTGACATGCTCAGGAATGGTGGCCCAAGCAGAAAGCTTTGGGGTCCCCAGGGCTTGTGCAGGATTTCCTCACATGCTGGTCACACCCGTACCCTGGAGCACTGCTCAGTCCCATCCCCGAGCGCTCACAGGGCTGTCCCACACCCCTGCTCTGATCCCCTGGTAGGAATGAGGCCAAGAGCCATGGGATTCACCCTGAGACATGCACTGAAGGGATTTCTAGATGTGGCCAAGGGGTTTCTGTGGGTGTGATGTCCTGCTGAGGGGGGATGGGTTCTCAGGTGGAGCCTGGGGATGACCATTATCTGCACAATGGCCCAGGTGGAAGAGGGAGTGACACTGAGGTGTCACAGTTCTGTTCTGCCCTTGTACAAGACCCACAGCCTTTATAATCCCTGTCTTTGTAACTCTCAACATCCCTCATTTACATATAAAGTGGCTGCTTCCCCCCATTTATGACAGCAGCAACAGAATGTTTGACTACAGTCTCACCTCTGCTTCTCCCAAAAGTACAAACTGGCATTTGAAATCCTCCATGGCAGAGGATGAGAACACAACCACCTTACATTCAGTGCATGGGCTTGCACCTCTCTCCTCCTCTGCGCAGGGACGTCTCTTTGGTTAGATCTGTGCCTCTGACTGTGTCAGGGTATCCCTGGGAACACTTGCTCGTGGTGCTACACATTTATATTTTGCAGGTCTAGTGCCTTTATCACCAGCAATCTAAAAGAATCTGCAGTCTGTTGCTCCAATAAACTGCATTATTTGTGAATCTTGTTGTGAAAGTTCTTGTTGAACTTGACCAGACTTACAAGTGTCGAATTAGTAACCTCAGTTTTGGTGAATCTGTGACCATGAAGGAGACCAGACTGAGAGTGTGACCCACACACACTGTTGGGGCACCTGGGAACACCACCAGGCTTAAAGGGCTGAATTGGTTCCTACCAGAAATGAAGCCCAGCCACACCAGCCCCTCTGATCCCTGAGGATCACCCACCAAGGGGATTTATTTTCTGCCAAATTTCTATCCTCGTAATGCCACACCTCTCCAAGTAGTTTCTCCTGCTTCTCCATGCAGGGGAAACTTCCTCTGC
>VXAY01001347.1:206842-223968 GCA_013399855.1 Oxyruncus cristatus
ACAACAGCCCCTGTGACGGCCTGATGTTCACTGGGCAGAGGAAGTTTCCCCTGCACGGAGCCTGTCACTGACTCACCACTGAGGTGTCACCTCACCCCGACAGGCAGGATGGGCACAGTGACTCCTGTCCAGCCCTTCCTCTCAGCCACCCCCCTTCACCTCCCTGCAGTGCCCAGCTGGGCAGGGGCTGTGCTGGGCTGAGCCTCTCACGGAGGATTCAGGTGCTGCCCTGGCCTCGCTGCTCTTGGAGCCCGTTTGTTTGCCCCACAGCACCTGCCAGAGGATCTGCAGATCACAGAGGCAGGAGCTGGGGACAGCAGCTTCCAGCATCCCCCCCAGCATCCCCAGTCCCCAGCGGGGGTACGAAGGCCACGGGAAGGCAGAGTCACAAGGCCCTGGCACATCCTTTAAAGGACACGTCCTTCAAGAGCCCTGTTGACTTCTGACCTTTCAGCCACATTTTCAGGGTTTTCCCTGGGAGTTTTGAGGATCACAGAAAACATTCACCCACCCCCTGCCTCCAGCAGCTGAGGCCAGAGAGGGCTGGGGAGGGCGGGGGTGAGGCTGCAGACCCCCCTGTCCCCCTCCCCTCCTCACTGCCCCCGACCCAGCCATCCCTTCCTGGGGCAGAGAACCCCTCGGTCTGGCACTCTGCTGCCCATCCTCACTCAGCCTGGGCAGCACAGCTTCGCCTCAGGCAGCTGAGTGCAGAGACATCAGCCACTGTCCTGGCCAGAGATTTACTAAATACACACCTGGTGGGACAGAAATCCCAGGAATGTGACGGGGCAACTGCATCCATGAGCAGGAAGGGAGAGGGAGCACAGACCTGGGAGATATCAGCCCTGGGAAGAGGAGGGCTGGGATGCTGATCAGACCCTCAGAGAGCCAGGACTCAACACTCCCAGGGAACTGGGATGTCCATCAGAGCCTCCAAGGGCTCCCAGTAAGATGCCCAGGGGCCACAGTGCTGGCTGGATCCAGCTGCTCATCCTCCCCTTGAGAAGGTCCCCACTCCCCCAGCACACCCCACACTGCTGGGAGGGAGGGGCTGGGGGGTGCTGGCGTGCCCTGCAAGCTGGGGGGATTCCTTCACTCTCCCCAGGTGGGGATGGGCCTGTTGTGGGAGACATGAGGCTGGAGCATCCCTCCCAGGGGGGTGATGGGTGATGGATGCCTCCCTCAGAGGAAGAGCTGGGTTCCTGCAGGTCCCAGTGCTGTAGAAAAGGCTCTGGGCAGCTTCTCCAAAACACAGCACAGCCCAAAGGGACTCCGTGTGCCCTCAGAGGGAGAGCAGAACCAGGAACTCGGGGATCTCTGCCTTTTCAAGCTGCACAGCTACAGTAAAATCATTTTATAACAGCTTTGAAGGACAATGGTTTTAAGCTGAAGGAGAGCAGGTTTAGATTGGATATTGGAAAGAAATCCTTCCCTGTGAGGGTGGGGAGGCCCTGGCACAGGTTGCCCAGAGAAGTTGTGGCTGCCCCATCCCTGGAAGTGTCCAAGGCCAGGTTGGATGGGGCTTGGAGCCACCTGGGCTAGTGGAAGGTGTCCCTGCCCAGGGCAGGGGGTGGAATAACCCGAACCATTCCATGATTCTATGACCCATGATTTCCACCTCAGTTCTGCACATCCTCTGATCCCCCCTCCATAGGATGCCCCATGATTTTTGCAAGGATTTGAGGGGAAACCTTGTGCCCTGTTACACCAGACACCCAATTTCCCCAATGCAACTGCAGCAAAATGACTCCGTCCCTAAAGCCACCAGGTCTGTGCCTGTCAGCAGCTGGCACTGCCCTGGTGACAGGGCTTGGTGTTGCTGTGGCTCAGTGGCAGGTCCCCCCTGAGCTGCTCCATCTGCCCAGCACAGGGAATCCAGGATGGCAGTGCCTTCTCCCAGGGTGGCGATGGCTCCTTGGCTTCACTTCCAAGGCGGAAACTTTCCTGTGGGGAAAAGTGCCTGCTGAGTTCTGGTTTAATCCAGGGGGAAGATCACAGTGACACTGCCCAGTCCCTGCCCTCAGGGACCCAGCCCCCCTCCTGTGCATGCCGAGCTCTCCATTCTGCCAGGCTGGAATTTCCCCAGAAATCTTTTCCTGCCAAACCCTGATGTTTTGCATTAGTCCTCCCTTGGACCGAGCTGTGCCTCCAAGCCAGGGCGCTCCTCCAGCGAGGGGACTGCTGGTCTGCAGCTGCCTCCTGTCACCATGAGAGCTTGGGGGTCCCCGTGGTGCCACCTCAGTGTGACAGGACCCTGTGGGGAGGCAGCTGTGAACCCTCTGCTGCTCCTGCAGCACAAACCCTTTTGCTCCCGACCTTCGCAGTCCCTCAGGCACTGTCCAGATCCAGCCTTTTGAGACGCATCATCAACATGGCACTCTGGGGCATTTAGGGGGCTCCTGAGGGGAACCACAGGCACCCCAAACCTGTGTTAGGGTCTGACTCTGCCCTGCCCCCACCCCAGAGCATTGCACTGACACAACCAGTGCAGGGCCAGAAGTTGGGCTTCCATGATCCTTCTGAGTCCCTTCCAGCTCAGGATATTCTGTGGTTCTACGACCATGGGAGGGATTGTCCCCCACACCCCTCTGCCTGCTCCTGCCCCCCTGTGCCAGACAGAGCAGCAGGACAGGCTGCAGGGCTCTGGCCGTGGCAGAGCCCATTTAAGCACATTTGTTTCGTGCCAACGTGCATCCCCCCCTGCCACGCTGTGCCCATGGCCCTGCTGTTGGGGCACAGGCCTGGTGGGCACAACTCATCCTGCTGGGGTGTGTGCAGGGGGCTCACAGCACCACAAGAGCCTCGTGCCGCTGCAGAGAGGCAACGACAATGTGACAGCCACCATCCAGCCTTTCTCAGGGCCTCAGGGCTGGCTCCAAGCAGGACTCCTGGCATGTGGAAGGGAGAACTGAGATGTCTTTGACCCAGGAGCTGAAAAAAGTTCCTGATACACCCCTGTCCCTCTGCCTTGGCCTGGGAGCAGACACCACAGGGGCCCTCAGACCTCCTCAAACCTCACCCCAAACTGCCTTTCTCCCCAGACTCCTCCACTAAGCCCTGAGGCTGCAGGTCAGAGGCCTGAAGCCAAGCTGAGGGTGAGGATGGAGCGAGTGCAGCATCCCCTGCACAGGCTGGGGGTGAGCTCAGCCCCTCTGATCTGGGGAGACACCCCTGCTTGGCTCCAAATCCCACAGAGGCCAAGCAGCCCCTCCCCACCCCTGCAGACACTGAAGGGCTGTCCCCACATGCTCTGTGCTGGATTAAATCACCCCTGGGGATGAGGATTGTGCCCGGGCCAGACCTGCCCCCCGCGGGATGCCACAGCAGGCAGTGCTGGGATGGGAGCCCTGCCCTCCTGCCGCAGCCCCTCGCCCCCGGCGCTGGGACCGCTCCCACCCTGCGCGGGGCTCCCCGCGCGTGTCCCGGGGCCGGGGGTGTTCGGGGGGTCTCTCCCCCGTGACATCTGCGGTGCCTGGAGCACTCGGTGCAGTCACAAGCCAGGCACATAAGGCTTCAGCACGCTCCAGGTGCGAAAAAGAGCCAGCAGGAGCAGGAGAGCTGCTAAGAGCTCGCAGGGAAGAGCCACTTGGCTGGCACTGCGCTGCACCAGGCGGGTGCTGCTCGGGGGCTGCACACCTGGGCGGGGGTGCTGGGCCGGGCAGAGGGGCTGTCAGCAGCCTGGGCCCTGCCTCTAGAGCCTCTTCCCGAAGGAAAAAGCCCAATCCACCCCTGCCAAGGGGGCCTGGGAATCTGGGAATCTGCTGGTGTCCTTCCTGCCTCCCTCGCAGCGCCAGCCTTGTCCCCGTGCCAGCTCCACTTCAGTATTATTCTAATTTAGGGAACTGATGCAAAAGGCTGTCCTGGCAGTCCGACTTGGCTCGGGCTGGGGTTATTTTGGTTTAACTTCAGTCATCCGAGGACAGGTCACGCTCTAACCCAGCCTGTCTCTGCACGACAGGGGTTCGCAGGGGGTCGCAGCCATTTCTGCAGAGGGTGGAGGAGAACTCGCCGCCTGAGCCCCGCGGCTTTGGGGGTGCAAAACCCCCCCCCGAAAAACTGCACGGGGCTTCAGCTGTGGTTTTGGAGTATCCTCGTGTCCGCACGGCCACCCGAGCTCCCCCGGGGCCGCTGCAAAGCGTGTTCCTGAGCTGGGAACAGGCTGACACGAGCCCAGCTGGTGACAGCCCCGTCCGGAGCCGCGGTCACGGGCAGCTGCCCACCCGGAACGCCGGGCTCGCAGCCCTCCGTGTTTTATTTCCCTGCTCCTTGGCAGGTCTGTGCAGCCCCGCTGGGGGAGGATTGCCTTCCGGAAGGGCTGGATGGACCTCACCCTCTGCCGTCCCTGCGGCTGGGAGCGGCTGGCACCGGCGTGTCTGCCTTCCCCCGCCGCTGCCACCCACTCGTCCCGCGGGACACGCACGGCCCGGGGCTGAACGGGGGAGCACCGCGGTGGGAGGAGGGCTGAGGCATCTGGGAGCATCGGCACAGAGGTGGAAATGATCCCCTCTGGCGCTCAGCTGCCCAGAAGTGGGGCTGGTGCAGGGGGGTGTGTGGCATGGCAGGGTGTGCAGATATTCCGTGGGCTCCCAGATGCCTTCCAGCACATCCTGGCACAGCCCCAGTGTGACAAGCCCAGCCTTGCTGCTGCAGGGTCAGACATGGGGCTCACCCTCTCAGCTACATGCCCAGGGGAGTTGCTGCAGACTGAGGGCAGGCAACGTACAACACAAGTCCCTGTGATGTCCAGGGAATTCTCTGTGCTTCAAAGCGGGATGCCAAGTCCGACCTGACACCTGGGAATGGTCCCTGGTCTGCTGTGGATCTGTGCCCACGCTGTGTCTCCTCTGTGTCCCAGAGCTGGCTGGCTCAGGATGAAGCTGTGACAGAGTGCCTGTGCACAGGATCACAGGAGCACAGGATCACAGGCTGCTTTCCCAGCAGAAACTGTCCCTCCTGCAGATCCAGGGCCTCAGCACACAGTGGGAATTCCAGTTTCATGCAGGGGGAGCACCTCAACCAGACAGAGAGCTGGGCTGCCCAAACCCACAGCACGGTGGCTCAACGATCCCAAGTGTGATGTGCCACAGCTGGGAAACTGGGTGGCTGCAAGGAAATCAGCACTCAGCCCCAGGAGACGTGCTTTTCCTTGGATTTCAGCGCAAGGGTGCTTCCTCCACACACTGACACGCTGTCACATTGGAGTTGCAGCCTTGCTGAGTCCTGGTTCTTATTTAGCTGAAGCCACAATTCCCTGCTGATCCTGGGATCTCAGGCACGTGTGCTCTGCAGAAAGGGAAAGGAGCCCCAAGGGCTTGGCACTCACACTCTCAGTTTGGATCAGGGAGATCCTCCAGGAGATGTGATGGCAGGACAAGCTCCATGGCAGAGGAAGGAGCTGAAGTGAGGCCAACATTGAGCCCAGCATTGGACGGGGCAAGGGAGGGGATTGTCCCACTCTGCTCTGGGCTGGGGTGGCCTCACCTCAAGTCGTGGAGGCAGTTTTGGGTGCCACAACAAAAAAAGGATCTAAAGCTATTATAGAACATCCAAAGGAGAAACACGAGGATGGTGAAGGATCTGGAGGGGCCACGAGGAGCAGCTGAGGGCACTTGGTGTGTCCAGCTGGAGCAGAGCAGACTGAGGGCAGAGCTCAGCGGGGGCTGCAGCTCCTCCCGAGGGGCAGCTCCGATCTCTGCTCTGGGGGAGCAGGGACAGGCCCCAGGGAAGGGCTGGAGCTGTGTCAGGGCAGGGTCAGGTTGGATCTCAGGGAAAGGTTCTTCCCCCAGAGGCTGGTTGGGCACTGACCAGGCTCCCCAGGGCAGTGGGCACAGCCCCAAGGCTGCCAGAGCTCCAGGGGGGTTTGGACAACGCTCTGAGGGACAGGGTGGGATTGTGGAGGTGTCTGTGTAGGGCCACAAGAGTTGGACTGGATGGTCCTTGTGCATCCCTTCCAGCTCAGGATGTTCTAGGTTTCTATGATGTGGAATGAAGCTGCAAAACATCTGGGAGCTGTGCCCACTGTGGCCTCCAAGTAAAACTAAAGCCACCTCTGCAAGGCTCCAGGCAGAAGCTGATGCCGAATGGGAGCAACCCATGGGAAACCAAAGCTGAAGCTGCCTCAGGGGACAAAAACATCCCTCACTGGCACAGGGTGGTGTTGGGGCTCCATCATTCTGTGTCTCCACGGGGCATTCCTGGTGAGCCCCATTTGGCCGTACCCCATAAAGCAATTTTGATCCTGAGCAAGCACTGCAGCCCTCACAGCTCTGCAGGGATGGCTGACACCACCAAAACAGACCAAAGAGATGCTGTGCCCCTCTGCCTGCGCTCCCTGGTGTGGGGAGCTGTGAGCCTGGACGTGGCCATCAGCCTGGGCTGGAAGCACATCCCCCCAGTCCCCGTGCAGGAACACCTTCCCCGGGACTCAGGTGCTTGGTGGGAGCATCACACTGTGTGTGTGTGCCATGACTGCTTTAAATGCCTGCTCCACACAGTCATTAGATGATATTTATGGTCCTTATTGAACAGCAAGGGGATAAAATAAGCCCTGATCCGTGCAGGGAGAAGCTGAACTCACTGGGCTGTGCAGACAGCAGGCGCCATCCCCGCACGGACCCTCGAGGCCGGCGCAGCCCCGCGAGGAGGGACGAGCGCTGTGTCTTTCCCAGGAGCAGGCTGGGAATGTTCCTGGCAGGGCTGCCCAGCCCAGCAGTGCGGGGATAAAGCACAGGCTTGTTCAGCTGACGGGGAAAATGCCGCTTTCTGTGCTTATTTCCCGCGTCCGCTGTCAGGGTCCGCGGCAGGGGGGAGCGCGTGTTCCCCTCCCGGGGGCCCTGCCTGGCTCGGAGCTCACACCCCCGAGCCGCTGAGCGCCCGCGCTGCGTGCCACGCACCTCGTGTCCAGGGACTGCCCGCCCCGGCCCGGCCGGGAGCCCGGACACCGAGTCCCAAAGGTGCTGTGGCTCCCCGAGGTCATGGGGAGGGCTGGGGAAGAGCCAGGAGCGACGCTCAGTCGCACGGCTCCCAGGAAAACTCCTCTCTCTGCAGCCGCACGCGATCCAGCACACGCTCTGCCGTGCCTCGCCTGCTGCCAGTAGCGCAAGCACCGAGGCGGCACCATCCACAATCCCCCTGGAGCCCTGGCAGCGGGGGACAGGCACAGCGTCCCCCCAGGTGCTGGCACTGGCTGCAGCCCCCCCAGCTGCGGGTCCTGCTCCCCTCGGGTCACGGTGGCCGTGGGAGTGGCAGTGCCACAGACCTCCCTGCGCGGCTGTGACTTTGGAGCGGTGGATTTGCAGCCTGGGCTGCTTCCTAGCTCAGCATGGAAGACACTCTACAATTTTTAATTTGCCAAAAAGCCCTCTTTTTAGTTTACAGGGACAGAAGGGGGACTTTTATGTGCAATCTGTACAGCTCTCCAGAAAGCACTTACATTTATGATGTTCATGAAATTTATAGCCAGTTGGCAGTGCTGCTCTCTCCTCTCCTCTCCACCAGCCACCCTGGCAGGATGGCAGACTATAATAAGCAAGCCACACATTCAAGTGGCATAAAAGGCATTTCTACAAGTTAGCCTCCTGCCCAGCCTTATAAACTCTAACAAGTCTCTAACAAGTAGGCAGGATCTCTTTATACCCAGAGAGAAAAACCCCTTTCAGAAATGGCCTTTTCACAAAGCCCACACCTTTCTTCTAATTAAGGTTAAATAGCTCCGTGTTTTCTGGCCAATTTCATTCTTTCCCCTTATTCCCCTCTTAACAAGGCAGCCTTTAAAAAGACATCACTAATTGGTGTCTGCTTCTCACATACCATGCGTGCTTTGATAGTCAGTTAGAAAGCCTTCCCCATCGATCAAACTTCCACTGAAAGGCTGCTAATGTGCTCCATGTGTCTGCCACCAGACAAAGCCAAGTGGCGGGTCCCCAGCTCCCTTCTCCTCCTGTTCCCATACTCCCTCCCGGGACCGGGGGTCCGCAGCCAGGTCTGCCCCCGGCCCCGGCCTCCCTGGGAATAGCCCGGCCCCGGCACTGAGAGCAGCGCAGGGAAGAAATGACTCCGCGACGTGTGTGGCAATTTGGAAATTAATGGGGAGTGGTTAAATGTTAAGGGTAGGATCTGAAACAGAGTAGGCGAGAGAGCAATTGTCATGCTGATGAGACTGGAGGAAGGCCAGTGAGCTTCCCTATGAATTCCAGTCTCCCCAGTGCTTCAAATATCGCCGGGGAGAGGGCTGGGGAGGGGGATGCTGCCGTGGCCAGGGGCAGTGATTCCTTTCGGCCCCCCAGCTCTGCCGAGGACGGCGGTGGGAAGGAGGCAGAGGGCTCCTGGGTGTGGGAAGGAGGCAAGCAGGGCCCCTGGGCGTGCTGTTCCCCTTCCCTGCGCCCTGGCCATTGCTGGGCACGGGCTGCCCCATCTGCAGCCCATCAGCCCTTCTCCAGCCGGCAGGTCCCGACGGCCGCGGGACCCTCGGGGAGAGGCCACAAGAGCTGGTTGTCGTTAGGAGAGCGCTGCGAGCCAGACCCTCCCTGGCCCTGCTCCCCCCCAGCCCGCACTCAGAGAGCCACGGAGTAATTTGGGTCGAAAGGGACCTTTAAAGGTCAATAGCCCAACGTCCCTGCCCTGCTCCGGCAGTCCCCTCCCCACCTCCCGCCATCCCCAGGAACATGCTCGGGATGTCCCTGCTCTGCGCTGGCTCTCCCCCCGCCGGACTCCCGGCACAGAGCACAGCGAAGCTCCCGTTCTGGGCTGCTCCGTGGGGTCTCCAAGCACCAACAACCTAACCAGGAGCGGCTGCACGAGGTGTCACCCGACTTGAAGACACACCGGTGAACTCGGGGCTGGAGTGGAAGAGCCCCGGTGTGTTTTCAGAGGGGTGGCAGCACCATGCCCTGCAAAGGAGCCCTTATCACTCACCCAGGCACCTCTCCCCAGCCAGGGCACCAAAACAACCACCTGTGAGAGTGGAGGGCAGGGGCAGAGCTGCCTGGAAGAGGCTGGGCATGCAGGATCACACCAGGGTCTGCTGTGATGCTGTTCTCTACATCTCTATCTCTCCCATCTACTAAATACCTTTTTTTTTCTTTTTAAGCAACAGTTACCTTTCCCGCTGTAACTGCTGGCTGCCACACCTTCCCCTGGGGTGAACTCATCACATTGAGTGTTTAGAGGCCTCCAGTGGGGCTGGTGAGTCTGGAAGTGTTGTCTTCCAGCTGGGTCACGGGCTTTTTTCCTGGGGTAAGAGCCAAGGCTCCCTAGAGGAGGCTGATGAGGGGAGCAGCCAAAACCAGGCACCTCTTTGGCACCACTGTGGGACAGGCACATGCTTGGCACAAGAAGCTGCACAGAGCACAACCTTTGTCCGTGCCACAGTGACAAAGGGATGGGGTGTCCCCAGGGGACACAGGCACACGCACCGACAATTTTTTAGTGGTGATTTGCAGCCCTTTGTGCTGCTGGAGCCAAGGAGAGGAGAGATGGTCGGCAGCCAGACACTGGCTCCCTCCCAACCCTCAGTGGGGCTTGTCAACACCACAGGTTGGGCAGAGGGAGACCTGCCAGGAAACGGCGTCCCCAAACCTGCACAGCAAGCTGGCAGGTGCCTCCCCAGCTCTGCTTCCAGGGACATAGCTGAGACATTTTGGAAAGCCTCCTGCACACTGTGACCCTGCCACTCCTCCCCAGCGCCTGGTGAGCTGGGCAAACTGAGGGATTACCTGGGCTTTTACAGCTTCATTCACATTTTTTTGCTGCAAGACAGCACAGGAGCAGGATCTCCTCTCTCCATCAAGCTTGCCTTTGAGTTTGCTCCTCTGGCAAGGATGGGCACCCCGCACCTCCTGCTCCTGGGCATGGCTGCCCTTCCCCAGGCTGATATGCCAGGGCTGGGGGCATCTCCCACCACAGCCAGCTGAGACTTGACACAGCCTTTTCCATGGGAATCCTGCCAGGGCAGAGATGCCAGGCGTGTGCTTTGGTGCCTCCAGACAATGGGTAAATGCCACACCTGCTCATGCAAAGAGCACTTCAAAGAGCACTCCTTGTGCTGCCACAGCCTCTCACAGCATTCACAGGTGTGAAGTAGTGGCCAGGAGCCCACATTTTCCACTGCACAGCCGTTGGTGCAGCTCCTGCTGCTTCCCTGGCTCCGCTCTGGCTCTAAGCACATAAATCTTCCCATAGAAGAGAAAGGTAAAGTCTTTCCAGCACAGAGACAGAACAGTCCCATGGCTCACATGAGCCCTTCTGTGTCAGCTGAGATCTCCAGCGGCTCAAAGTGAAGTGAATCAGAGAGTCACAGAATATCCTGAGCTGGAAGGGACCCACAGGATTCATCCAGTCCAACCCCTGGCCCTGCCCAGGACACCCCAACAATCCCACCCTGACCCTCAGAGTGTTGTCCAAACTCCTTGAGCTCTGGCAGCCTTGGGGCCGTGCCCACTGCCCTGGGGCATGGGGCCGGTGTGTTGTTCTGTTCCCCAAAGTTAACAGAGCCCTAAAGCAGAGTCAGCAGCACCCATGACCTCTGCCTTTACCTGCCTGCACTGCTCCAGCACCAGAGAAGACAGGAGCAGCCAGGTCCCACGGATGCCCCATCTCTGCAAGTGTTCAAGGTCAGATTAGACAGGACTTGGAGCAGCTTGGTCTAGTGGAAGGTGTCCCTGCCCATGGAATGGGGTTGGAACGAGATGTCCCTTCCAACCCAAAACATTCTGTGCCTCTGTGATGCCTCTGTGATGACCTTCACCCCACCAACCCCATTTCACAGCAGTGCCTGACCCACAGGGACCCTGTGGGGCTCAGTCCCTCGAGTAACAGACTGGGGACAAGGCTACCTGAGCACTTAATCACCTCATTACACAACTGAACTAATCCCTGTGTATCAGATGTTCTGCCTGAGCGTCTGTGCCGTGAGGGAAAGTGGCCACATGTGCAGTTCCTCAGCACCAGCTCTCCAGAGGCGGGAGGGAGCCTTCCAGGGGCTCTGGATCAGAGCAGTGCTCGTGTTGGGCTGTTGTAATGAAGTGCCTGGGGAGAGGCACATGAAACACCGAGTCGCTGCTCCGGGCGGTGCGGGAGTGGCTGTGCCAATAATTACTGTGCCAAAAGCAGGGCTTGCAAACCAGGGGTGGAACTCAGGCCCTCAGCAGAGGTGCCTGGTGCAATCCAAGAAGCTCTGGGGGGACCTGAGACATCTCCACGGGGCTGGTAGATGTGATACAGGATCCACAGGAAACCCGTGCCCTTCTGGCGTGACAGATGGAGGCCAGGTGGGCTACCCTGGGCTGCCTCGGGTGGCACTGGGTGTCAGCAGGGACGTGCTGGGGGACACACCTAAACACAGACACCTGATCTGTGTGTGCAAACACCCAGCCCTGCCGAGCCCACGGGTTGGCTTTCAGACATCTGTCCCTCCGTGCCTCAGTTTCCCCATCTGTTATGGGGCCGCTCTGCCTTGCCATCATCAGCCAGGCCTCACCCTCAGCGCCCCTGCACCCTCCTGACCTGGCCTTGGTTCAGCTCCTCTGCCAAGGGGGGCCCAGCCTTGGTCTGAGTCATCCCTGGGCACTCCATCCCCTCTCTGTGCCTCCACTAACAACATGCCTCCTTTTCTAAATATAACTCCCGTGGATCTGCTTCCAGCTGCTGGTCCTTGGTCTGTCTTTCACAGCCAGATTAAAGGGCCCTCTAGTACCTGGATTTTATCCCCATGAAGGCACTTACACGTTGCAATCAAAACACTTCTCGGCCTTCCCTTAGAGGAGCTGAGCACACGGGGCACTGTGTGTCTCTGCAAGGCTTTCTCCTGCCCTCCAGCTGCACAGGGGGCTCATCTCAGGGCCCCCTTGCTCCAGGAAGGGTCTACCCCAGTGGTCTGCCCATGTTTTGCAGTGATGACATCCCTTTGCAGCTGATGGACCTCCCTGTCTCACCTCTCTTTCTGCAGCTTTTGGTTCCTTAATCACATAAAAATGCACCTTTTGGCTCTGCCTGGTACAAAGAGTTTACAGGAGAGGGTGCCACCCCCCTCCCCATTCCCTCGGGACAGCTCGTTGCCCACATCATGCCAGTGGGGCAACGCCAGTGAGGCGTGGGCAGAGCAAAGGGAGCCCAGGGAGTTTACGGCTCTGGGAAGGGCCCCTGGTGCTCCAGCTCCTTGGCAGGCTCAGGGCAAGCTGCTCCCACCACATTTGCAGTCTGCTGAGGTGGAAGGGGGGTCACCCCAATCAAGAGAAAGCCCCAGCAGATGCTGGCAGGGAGCCCCCCCCAGCTCAGAGCACGGCGGGGCTGTGGGGCTGCTGGGGCCGGGCTGTGTCCTGGCAGTGACCCAGGACAGGCCAAATGGCACGGCTGGGAAACAAGAATCCCTCAGGGACAGAGAATGGAGGGGAGAGGGATCCCCCTGAAGCGCAGCATTCACACACATGCCAGGTTTGTCCCAGGGCTCAGGCCCCATGGGTGCCTCTCTCAGAGGGAAGGACATCAGGGCAGGGTGAGGATCCCCCACATGTGGTTCCCAACGCCCTCTCTTGTGTCCTGGTGCTGCAGGACTGCTGGGGAGCTCTGGCCAGGCACAGCCACCCCTTGCCCCCCTCCTCCCTGCCTCCCCACCGTGGGAAGAGGAGCGCAGGGTGCTGAGCCCAGCTGGGTCCAGCCTCACTGCCTCCTCTGCTGAGCCCCCAAACCCTCTCCAGCCCTCTTTGGGGAGACCACCTCAGCCCTGCAGGCCCTGACCTCCCTGCAGTTCTCCCTGGCCTCTGCTGTTTGCCTGCCCTGGCTGAGGATGACGAGGGCCGTGATCCCACCCTGTCAGCTCGTCCCCCAGCGTGTCAGCAGCTGAACCCCATTGCTCCACGTGCCCTCTGCTCTGCCCAGGATGGACCATAATTGCTGATAAGACACAGTTTGCTGGTGGACTCCAGGCAGGTTCAGCCTTCATCCCTCCTGCCCAGGTGCTGCAGAGAACACTGCCTTGGCAGAGATGCTCAGTACCTTGTGGTTTCAGGGGTATCACACACCTGACCAAGGGGCACAGCAAAAACCTGCTCTTCCCCTTCCTGGGATGTGCTGAGGTCCCAGAAAATGGGTGAAGGCACAGCAGGACAGGAGCCATTTGTATCCCCCCACAAGATGCTGCATCTTTTCTTGGGATGTCTGAGGGTGCCTCTGTGAGGGGCTGCTGGAGGGGGAGATGTTTCCACCAGGATGGGTGGCAAAGGGCAAAGCTCTCAGGCTTGCACAGGAGCAGCAGCCAAGCCAGTGAGGTCAGGGGGACTCAGGGCTGGGTCAGGGTCATCCTGGGGCTGCAACAGTCTGTGATCTGGAATTCTTGGGGCCGGGAAAGCACAAATTCAGGGAAGGACAGCCAGGACTTCCCTACTTGTCAGCTTAACTGTGATTCCCTGAAAAGCTCTGGAACAATAATCAAGCAAGCTATTGCAAGTCTGCAGTAGATAACGAGGAAATGAGTAGCATCCAGCCTGGTTTGTCAGGAGCAAAGTGTGTCTCACAACCCAATTCCTCAGTGGCCTGGCAGAGCCCGTGTCACATGCCCAAATATGCACAAGGCTCTTGACAGGGTTTCTCCAGATATTCTCCCAAATATTGGGAAATTCTGGAGACGTGGATGGGAGAGAAGTCAAAGTACTGGCAGTACAAGGTGTTCAGAAGCTCAGCAGGACGTGCCCTGACTCTTTACCCAGCAGCAGGGCTGGGCTGCCCAGGGGGCTGAGGGCTCCTCCTGGCTCTGGGGGGATGTTTTCTTCATTAGCAGTCTGGGAATGGGACAGGGAAGGGCCCATGTGAAGGTAAACCCAGCAGTGAGCTGAAGCAATCCCACAGGACAGCATGGGCAAGCGTTTCCTGGGATGTGCACTCGGGAGCACCCTGGGAGATGCACCAGCTCAGCCAGGCTCTGCTGGGGGAGCCGCCAGCTTTGGGTGCCACATGACAACAAAACAGTGTCTGACAGGGGCTGAGCCCAAAGAAGAAGGGGAAGATGATGATGTTGTGGGCAACAGACGGACCAGGGGAGCTCAGCCCAGCCTTAAGGACCCTCCTGAGACAGAACACTCAAGCAGCCACTCTAGGGACCACCTCTGGTCACTCTGCACCCGGGATCAGCCACCAGACCTGCCTCCAGGCCTGCTGGACACCTGAGCCTGGACACTGGCAGCTCTTCCTTCTCCAGCCAAGGAGAGGCCACGTTCACCCCTGCATGACACGAGGGATTGACACGGGCTGCTGGGCTACAGCAAGGCTCCCAGGGGCCTCCAGACACTCCTAAAAGAGCATTTTTCTCCACTTGAACACCTTCATTTTTGGGCTGTGGGTGCATGATGTGGAAAGGAGCCTGTCTCCACCCCACCAAAGTGTTGAGAACATTTGGCTTCCAACACGAGTCATCCAAACAAGATGTTTTTTAGAGACTCAGATGCACGTTCTTGTTTTGTCATTGCACACATAAGCAAAATGTTTGAATATGGGTTTTTTGGAGGAGGGAGAGACTCCCCAGCCAGGAAGCAGCTGTGTGTGCCAGCTGCAAGCCCAGGAGAGGGGACAGGCAGTGACAGAGTTGGCTCTGGCTGAAGGAAGGGATGCTTGGCAGGGCTGAGAGGTGGCAGCCTCACCTCGGCCCTTCCCATCCCAGCCAGGCTTAGGGAGCAAACTCCCTCCCAGCTCCCCCTCTCCTGCTGTCCGAGGCTCATTGGCAGCTCGCCCACCCTGTCAGATCCATGTCAGTGCCTCTCTCCCCGCCGTTCCGGTGGATGGGGGGCCTTGCTCGTGGCCGCATGATTGACTTGAAATAGAAGGCAAAACAACCAAAGGCCACCCACAGAAAGCCGAGTGCCAGCTCCTGACAGCTCCCACGTCCTCCCCGAGCTCCTCAGCACGGCACAGCTCCCCCTGAGCTGACACTTCTCTTTCTCTGTCAGCTGGCAGCAGTCACCCCACGAGGTCCCTGAGGGGAGGGGGACCAAGACACAAATGAGTCTGTGCTGAGGGTGCTGCTTTACAGATGAGCATCTCGCTGGCTCGGGCTGGCTGGTCCCAAAGCCAGCAAAAGGGAAGCTGCCCTCCAGTGTGCTCCAGAATCTCACAGGGATGTGCCTCCTCTGACGGAGACGTGAGGGAGTGGGGTTGTCACACAGGGGAAAAAGGAAGCACGGGGGGTGAGGGGCTCTGGATGAGCATCCCAGGATCTGGCAGGAAGAAATGTGGTGGCAAGGGGCTGGAAGGGGATCTTGTGGGGACTTGGAGGGGGATGGGGGGTTGAGGGCAAGCAGTGACAGCACAAAGGAGAATAGTTCTAAGCCGAAAGCTTTAGACTGGTTAGCAGGAAGAAATTCTTCCCTGTGAGGGTGGCTAGGCTGCCCCATCCCTGGAAGTGTTCAAGGACAGATTGGACAGGGCTTGGAGCAACCTGGGCTAACAGAAGGTGTCCCTGCCCATGGCAGGAGGTGGAACAAGACAAGGTTTAAGTTCCCTTCTCACCCAAATCATCCTGTGATTCTGTGATTCTCTGGTTTGGTGGTGCTGGAGGTTGAGGGGACAGGGAAGAAGTTGCAAGTCAGGATGTGTTGCCAGAGTGAATCCCTGCTCCTGGAAAGGAAGATCATTCCCTTAAACTCACGAGTAACCTTAACTCTGCCCCTGGGCCACAGGGCTGTGGTTACATGGCTGGTTGCCCATAGACCAAGGTCACACCCACAGTGCCAGGAGAAATCCCCAGGGATCCCCAGGGCCAGGGAGCCAGCAGGAGTGTGTGTGTGGGGTGGGTCACGCTGCCTGCACAGGGGTGTCCCCACCAGGCACGGTGTGACCGTGTCCACAGGGAGCAGAAGGAGCTGGTGGGTACCTCTGAACTCACTCCTGTGACATCAGTGACCCTGGTCACCTCCAACCCAAACTATTCCATGATTCTGTGACCTGCCCCTGCTGTCTGCAGAGGAGGTCTTGCTTTGGCTGCAGGTGCTTCTGGATGATCATCCTTGGCCATCCCAAACTCTGGCTGGCATGGGGCTCCATGGGCTCTTCTGTGCCATGGACACAGGTTTGTTACCATCTCTGTTGTGGATTAGAGTGTAGAAATACTGGCAGAGAACTACCGTGAGGGGACACCTGCCAGGCAGAGACCTGAGTGCCCTGTTTGCAGCCTCAAAGAAACTGGAGCAAATGAAGGAACAGCTGTTCTCAGTGCTTTTAAAGAAAAGTCTGGATGTGCTGGAACAGGGCCAACAGCTCCTGTAGGGGATCTTTAAGGCCCCTTCCAACCCAAACCATGCTATGATTCTTTTGTGTATAGTCGAGGACTGAGAAGCATTTGGGACCCACCAGCTTTACCTCGTTCTGGAAAAACATCACCAGAACTTAACCATGGAGAACCAGTATCTCCCTGACAAGGGGGGAGAGGCCTTGCTGAGGAAGGTGTTCGGAAATCTTCTCTGTTAGACTTTTGCCTGGGAAACTCTTGACAGATCACCTGGTGTCTCCTGGAGGTTGGAGGGACCACAGGCTTTAGTGACAGGGAACTGCAGGAGGACAAACCAGAGCCAGGCACCATGAGACCTCCTCAGGATGGGCTCCCACCCCACAGACAAGGACCAGGGAAGCAGCCCCTGTCTGCTGGGTCCCAGCTTGGTGCTCCACATACCTGTGTCCTGGTCCAGCTTCTCTTTCTGCTGATGCCTGAACTCAGACTGAGGTCAAGACCCAGCAGGCCTTGTTGGAGGAGACATTCCTGAGCTGCTCCAACACAGGTGAGGGTGTGAACACCCTGAAAGGCTCCTTGGCTTCAGCTGATGGGGGGTTACTGCTCCATGGGTGTGTGAACAGTGCAAATGTCAACACAAGCAGGCGTTTGGAGATAAAATAGGTGTTAATAATAATGCTTATGATAATGCTGCCACCAAGAATAACTGTACAAACACTGACAGAGTGAGGGCAGGGAGATCCTGGGTTCTAACAAATATGTGTACTTGGAGAGCTACAGCCAAAAATGGGTTTGGGAGCTGGGGGGGCTCAGCCTGGAGCAAAGGAGGCTCAGGGGGGACCTTCTGGCTCTGCAACTCCCTGACAGGAGGGGGGAGCCGGGGGGGGTCGGGCTCTGCTGCCAGGGAACAAGGGAC
>VXAY01001347.1:236626-246885 GCA_013399855.1 Oxyruncus cristatus
GGGGCAGGCGCGGGACAAGGGGAGGGTTTTCTCCTGCTGCCGGTGTGGCTCCCCCTCCACACTGATGGTCGGCCCGTGCCTGTGACACCACGGGGGGTTTGGGGGTCCCTGTGCCAGAGAATCCCATCTGCAAATGTCTGGCTGCTGGCCGGCTGTGCTGGTGTGCTGCTGGATCTGTGCCTGGACACTGGATGACTGGGAGAGCCAGGACCCCTTCCGTTTCTCCCATTTTGGGGGGCAGAGCCCCCCTTTTTCCTCCAGGGCAGCCCTCCCTGCCCTCCCTGCCTCTGGGTCCCTCACACCCCACACGCTGAACTGGGTGGCCAGAGATTAATTTGCCATTTGCAACCGGTTTCCAAGGATTTGAAATATGCCTGAAACGAGAGGTGATGTACAAAAGGAATGTGGTAATGATCCTGACCAAAGAATAACCCTTTTTAAAAAAGCATTCAAGAAAGATTATATATAATAGAATATATTAAATTCTGTACATGATCAAATAATGTAAACATAATTAATTAACTTGTAAGAATGTCTTCAGAGACTGTACCTGCCGTGTGCCCCGGACAAAGGTGAATGGTGGCACATGGGGCTCCTCTGTCACACTTTGCCACAGACCTGTGGGTCAGGAGAGGAGCAGGAGGAGCCCACCCCAGGTCCCCCTGCCCTGGCTCTGGGCAGCCACACTGTCCCTGCAGCTGGGACCCAGTGCCTGCAATGTGCCGGGGGAGCTGGTCCTGGGGCGAGATGGGAAGAGCTGGGCTGGGAAATGTATTTGTTCAGCAGACTGAGCCCACTGCAAGGCAGGGGCTGGGCGTTAGAGAGAGCCTGTGGTGCCCAGGAGGAAGGATGAGCAGAGACTCCACAGGACAGAGCAGCAGCACTCCCACCACATCCTCCCAGTCCCTCCAGAGCACAGACCAGCTGCTGCTGCCCACCAGCCTGTCTCCTCCAAAACCCCACTGCACCCAGGGCAGAGCTGCCCCACAGGTGTGCAGGATGGCTGTGGCACCCGGGCCCACTCCTGCCCACTGAGGCAGTGGGGCCAGCTCGGGGTCCTGACACGCAGCAGGACCATGTGTGAATCGTGGTCCCCATCCCCACAGAGCTCTGGCCCCCGGAAGGTGGGGGCACCTCTCTTGCTGACAGCCCCCTGGACCAGCTCTCCTGGCACCTTGGGGATAGGCAGCGAGCCCACTGGAGCCCCACAGCCCTGGCTGTGAGCCCTATGGCACCTCCCTGAGCAATGTGAGTCACCCAGGTTTGGGGCAGGAAGGACCCCACCCTGCACCTGGAGGCCTGGCCACCACAACCCTCCCCTTCTCCAGGGTGACCCCCATCACAGCTTTCACCCCATCATCCAGCACCCAAAGCCATGGCCAAGCCAAGATGAGCCCTGTGATGGGACACAGCCTCCGGCGCTGCCCACAGCCTCTGTCTCCTCTCCCCAAGCTCGACCCTTTCTTCCTTCCAATGCAAAAAATCAATGGCAAAAGAGTGCATGAAATCAAATAAATATGCCCCCCTCCCTAACCCTGCGAGCTGCCCCTGAGCCTGCAGCCCAGGGGGCCCATTCCAGCAGCACATCCCTCCCAGCAGGACCGCCCTGGGCCCTGCCCACGCCTGCTCTGGGCAGGGACTGCAGCGTTCCCGTGGCACCCCCAGCCACCAGCAGGCACAGAGGCTGCCGAAATGCTGTTCCCAGGGCAGCTGCCTGCACACCCTCCCCTCCATCACCACCCCCCTCTCACTGCTCCCTAAGAGAACCTGCCTGGGGCCACACAAGGACACCCCCCTGGAGGTGTCCTGGGTGTATGGGCTTGGCAGAGCTCTGATCTCCACCAGGACTGAGGGGTGACAAGCCCCTCCACCCTGGGGCAGGGTCCCCACTCCTTACACTTCTACCCAGAGGACTCTTTTCCCAAAGTGGCTCAGAGAACAGTCCCTTCCCATGGGAAATGGCCACACCACCAGCCGTCACCACTCCATCACCCAGCCCAAGGGCAAATCAAACTGGCACCATTGCAGTGGGGCACTGGGACCATCTGGAAAGGCCTTCCCTTCCTGCTACCCCCCTGGATCCGTCTGGCTCCAGCTGCCTCTCCCACCCAGCTGCCCTGTGTCCTCTGGAGGATGCCCACAGGAGGACCCAGCAGACCGGGCACACGAGGGGCTGGGGGCCCTCCCCCTCCATCTCAGTATTGGACCCTCCGGTTTGTGTTCCGAGTTCGACCTCAAGCTCAGACCGACAGCTCTCGCCCATCTTAACAAACAAAGGCAGAAGAGAAAGGAAAAAAAAAATGTTAGTCTCAATGTTCCCCCCGTGGCTTCCCAGTGGTCAGCCCCCCCGGGGCGGGCATCACCCCGGCACCCAGCTCTGGTTCGTGGGCTGTGGCCCCCCGGGCAGCGCGGGCACGTTGAGCCCGTTCTGCGGCGGGAGGGCCGAGTCGAAGTTGAAGTCCATCTCGTCGCTGTCCATAAAGTCATTCAGGATGATCGACTCCACGTCGCACTCCAGGCTCCCGTTGAACATGTCCAGGTCCAGGTCTGCTGGGAACCTGTCTTGGCCCAACACGGGGGGGTGGACGGCCCCCGGGTAGGGGCCCTGCAGCGAATCCAGCAAGCTCATGTGTGCCCCTTGGTTATTAGCGTAGGGATGCAGGTGCCCGTGGTGCGGCACGGCCGCCATGCTGCACGAGTCGCTGGGCAGGCTCATAAGGCTGACAGGATTGGCTAAGGCACTGGTGTTGGCCGCGGGGTGGTGACCGGCTGGTGACGGGTGGTACAACGCGCCGCCCTTCATGAGAGAGCCCGGGTGGGACGGGTAGGAGGACAGGCCCTGCTCCCCGCCCCCGCACAGCAGCGGGTTGTGTCTGTGGCCACGGGCCGGCACCATGGGGCTGGCCTGCGGCAGGGGCAGGTCCCCCGGGACCATGCTCTCCTTGTGCGCGTAGGAGATGGAGGAGAGCAGGTCCTGCAGCGAGGCGTTCCTGTAGGAGCTGACGGGAGAGAAGGTGGCCTGCTTGTTCTCCTGGATGGTCTGCATGGGCAGGCGGCGCATGAGGCCCATGGCGGGCTGGCTGTAGATGGTCCCGCAGTAGGTGTTGCTGGCAGCCCCCATGCTGGAGCACTTGGAGTTGAAGGTGAAGCTGGAGCTGCGCTGCCGCAGGGCGGCCGGCGGGAGCTGCTGGCTCGGGCTCATGGTGTAGCCGTCCTGCAGGTCCTCCAGCATGCTCTCCCCGAGGCTCTCGTTCAGGCTGATGGTGCCGGTCAGGTCGGTCAGCCGGGGCAGCTCCACGGAGCAGCGGGCGCTGAGGGAAGGAGACATGGTGCTGGAGGGGCTGGGGTACATCAGCGGGGAGGAGGGGGTGCCATCGTCCTCCTCCAGCTCGTCGGGCTCGTGGTTGGCCATGATGGGCGAGAGGCGCCCGCTCAGCGTGCTGGCCGTGGAGCTGGCGCGCGTCCGGAAGTCCGCCCAGGCGTCGTACTCGTCGCTGGCGTGGGACGCGGGGCTCTCCGACCACTTGGCCTGCTGCGACGAGGGGCTGTCCTCCCCCCGCTCCTGCGTCACCTGCAGCTGCTTCTTCTTGCTGGCCTTGCCCTTGATCCGCAGGAACTTGCTGTTGTTGTCCATGGACACCGCCCGCCGCCGCGGCGTCTTGCCCGTCTTGCCGCCCTCGGGGTTCAGCATCCACCAGGAGCTCTTGCCGGTGCCCTCGTTCTGCACGCGGATGAAGCGGGTGTGCAGGGACAGGTTGTGCCGGATGGAGTTCTGCGGGGACAGCAAGGACAGGGGGATGGTCAGCAGCAGCTCCAGCACCCCCACAGGAAGGGGACACCCAGAGGGCTGGGGGGCACACAGGGCATCGGGGGGGACCTGGACTCCATCCCGTGGGGGACACTAGGTGTCTGACCCAGAGGGGTCGGGATGGGGAAAGCTCAGCTGGTGGGTGCCTCCCACAGCCCTGCTGGGCCTCCCAGTGCCAGGCATCCTATTTCCAGGAGCCCGTGGTCACAGCCTTTTGCTGCAGTTCTGTGTTAGTGCAGTTACTGTCATGGCAGGGACAGGGGTGTCCCTGTATCCCAGGGACCTGCAGCAGGCAGGGCCAGGTCTCAGGGGACCTTTCTTCCCTGGCAGGAGCCTGAGGAGGGACAAGGTGAGGCAACAAATGCAGAGGCAGAATCAGGACCATGCACAGGCCCAGGTCCTCTCCCAGCTCCAGCAGATCCTATGGGATGCTCCCAGCACAGACTGCACTTCTGCAGGATCCCAGGATCCTAGCCCACTCCCCACCAGCTCCACAGGCAGAGGGATCCCCTTTGGAGGGGACTCCAAACCCCTTCCCCTGTCCGGCATCATTGGGGATGTGCTCCCTCCTCCCTCAGCAGCAGGGGGTAGGAGCACACCCTGTGCAGGGCACGTCAGCACCACCACAGCCCAAAGCAACCTGATGGCACCATGTCAGCGAGATCTCGTCCCCAGAATGCCTGTCACCGACTGGGGCCCCACATGGAGAGAGTCTGTGTGTCTGCAGCCTGGCTCTGGTGGCAGGGACACCCACCCTGCCCAGGTGCCACCACACCAGCAGAACCCTCACTGCCCAGAGCAGGACTGGCTGGGGGCTGCTTCCTCCCTTGAACTTCTGGCTCCCTCCTCCACATCCAGCATCTCAGGGGGTTCCCTGCTGAGAGCAGCACTTGGTTCCTTGGCTCAGGCAGCAGGCACAGCTCTGAGCAGCTCCCTGGCTGGAGCAGGGATGGCCTTGCAGGAGGCAGGAGTGGGGGGTCATGTCCCAGCACAAGCACCCCCAAGCTGTCTCTGCCCTGGGGGGTGACAGGCTGGTGTGACCCTGGGGCAGTGCTTTCAAACCCCCACCCTGGGGAAGAGAGCAGGTGAGGATGTCAGTACAGGCTGGGAGAGGAACCCCTCGAGAGCAGCCCTGCAGAGAAGGTTCTGGTGGACATGAGCTGGACATGAGCTGGCTGTGTGCACTCAGGGACCAACCCCATCCTGGGCTGCATCAAAGAGGAGTGGCCAGCAGGTCGTGGGAGAGGATTCTCTCCCTCAGTCCTTGTGAGACCCCACCTGCAGTGCTGCATCCAGCCCTGGGAGGTCACAGGGGTCACATCCAGGGCTGGAGCCCCTCTGCTCTGGAGCCAGGCTGGGAGAGCTGGGGGGGGGGGGGTCCCCTGGAGAAGAGAAGGCTCCAGGGAGAGCTGAGAGCCCCTTGCAGGGCCTAAAGGGGCTCCAGGAGAGCTGGAGAGGGACTGGGGACAAGGCATGGAGGGACAGGACACAGGGAATGGCTTCCCACTGCCAGAGGGCAGGGAGAGATGGGATATTGGGAAGAAATCCTTCCCTGTGAGAGTGGGGAGGCCCTGGCACAGGTTGGGCAGAGAAGCTGTGACTGTCCCTGGATCCCTGGAAGTGTCCAAGGCCAGGTTGGACGGGGCTTGGAGCAACCTGGGCTGGTGAAAGGTGTCCCTGCCCATGGCAGGGGGTGGCACTGGATGAGCTTTGAGGTCCCTTCCAACCCAGACCGTTCTGGGATCGTGACATCTGCCTCTCCCTACTGATGTGCAGCTCCTGGGATGCCACCCCAGCTCCCTGTGCCTCAGTTCCCCCGGGGGCCACAGGAGAAAAGCAGGATGCAGAGCCCAGGGAAGAGCATCAGTGTGGAGACCCTTCCCCCAGCACTGCCCATGGCTTGGGGCTGGGCAGGGGCTGCTGGAGGCGGGAGGCAGCTCCCTGATCCTGCCCAGCTGCAGGAGGGACAGAGGGACGGGGAGGAACCCACTGTGCCGGGGAGAAAGTTTGGTGCTGTTGTGGTGTACAGTGGAATACTAATGAAGAGGAGAGTGAGCTCCAGCCTCATCTATCATATTATGTAATGGCTTACTTCTCTGCACTTCATTTATTTGGAGATTGCTCCCAGGCTGGCTCCTCGCCAGCAGCCACCAAATCCAAGTCTACAGAAATCAATCTCGCGCTGACTGATTAAGCCGTGTTTAGAACTAATTGCTCCTTCGTGTGTGGGGAGAATAAATTACGGGCTTTAATTTCACATCTTTAAAATGCAACTGCAGGTATGGGCCAGCTGTTAACCCCTTCCTACATGGCTGGGGAGGGGCTTGGGGGGCGGTTGGGACACTGAGCTGCCCAAACGATGCTCGTCACCTTCAAGCAGAGTGAGAGAAGCCCTGGCCAGCCTGCCTGGCAGGGAGAGTGCCCCTGACCCCTCCAGCACCTCTCCCTGAGCCACAGGCTGACCCAAGCTCTCCTCCACGCGATCAGGCTGCCGTGCAAGTGGCAGGGACAGAAGCAGAGCACGGGGCTGCCACTGCCTTGGCAGGGCCAGGGCAACCAGCCAGCTCAGCCCCACGGCGCTGCCCTGCGCCCGCAGACACTGGGGGGCTGAGGATGCCCAGGCTGGGCTTGCTGGGGTGAGGCTGCTGGGCCCCTCACGGAAGGGGGGACTCCCAGGATTGCTGCAGTCCCTTCCTGCCCACACTCCCCAAGACTACTCAGCCGGGCAGGCAGGAGCTGCTGCAGCCCTGTGCAGCTGGGATGGAGCTGCTATGCAGAGCATGGGGAGAGGGGCTGGGGTTTGCAGGGTTTGGGGATGCCACAGCTGGATGGGAGTGACATTCCTCATCCTCTGCTGCTGCCTCCCCCCGCCCCACAGCTCTAGTGCAGGGTTCTCGGGCACCCCACACCCACCCTGGACCCCGGGCCGGTGACAGGGCTACAGGGCCGGCAGGGTCAGACTGCCAAGAGACAGGAGGGAAGGGGAGGCTGCTGGTTCTGCTGCAGCCGAGCTTCATTAAAAGCCAGCAGACAGCAGCAATTAAGAGCAAGGTGCAGCGGGCCCCGCTCTCTCCTCATTAGCACCCCGACATGCTCGGCTGGCCGCGGCTCGGGGCGCACGGAGCGGGGCCGGGGCTGCAGCGGGGCGGGCCGGGAGCTGATTAAAGCGGGCAGGAAGGGGCCTGCCTCGCCCCCCCCCCCCCGGCAGCCCCCACAGCCCCAGCCTCGGCTGGCAGGGAGCAGGCAGAGGACGCGTGGGACATGAGGGCTGGCGAAAGCCCTCAAAAGCAGCTGCCTTGGCAGGGGTTGTACCGGAGTCAAGCAGAACGCAGGGGGTGCAGGAAAGGCTGGGGCCAGCCCCAGGGTCCCCACGACGCCTCTGACACCGCTCTGCCCCTCTCTGCCCTGCACCACTTCTCACCAACCCGCACCACCGGCCGTGCCCTGCACCCTCGCTGCGCCTCCTTCCCGTCTCCTGTGCCCCCGTGTCTCCCCTGCCTGTCCCTCCCGCTCCGACGGCTCAGCCCCTCTCTGGTGTCCCTGCCCCACAGCCCCAGGTACCCAAACGGCGCCGGGCGAGGAGCATCGGTCCCCAGTGCACAACCAGACCGTGCCGGGGGGGACTCCAACCCCGTCGGGTTCCACCGCTCCCCCCGGCCTTCTGCCGAGGGGACGGGATGCTCTGGGGAGCGGAGGCGAGGGCCAGAGGTGGCACCAAGGGCTGCAGGTGGACCGGAGCCCTGCTCAGTCCAGGCTGGCACCAGGGAGGGCCGAGGCTGAGCCCGTGCCAGCCCCAGCCACCAGCTGCCAGAGGCTTTGCCAAGCTGGAAGACCCTGGTGCCATCCCGCTGCCCGTCTGCCGAGGACTGGTCCTGCTGCGGGGCCTGAGGGGGGGCTGTGGGCACCCACAGAGCCCCTCGCCCCCCCCAGGAGCCCTCCTCCGGCGAGCCTCATTGTCAGGGGAACAGGCAGTGTGAAATCGGTCTGATTAGCAATTAGTCCCATTGTAAAAGGATTAGCCAGACCCATTGTTTGAGAGAGTGACTTGACTGTCAATGGGCATCTGGCAGCGATGATGATGATGATGATGATGATGATGCTGTGGTGGGAGCCGGGAGCCATTCCCCACGTCCTCTGTCCAGACAAGACCTCCGAAATGAGCGCCAACCCCCGAGGTGGGCATCGCTGCCGCACCCAGAGGGGCCTTTGCAGGGTCCCAAGCACCTGCCCATCCCCACCCCAGCAGCACGTCCAGGTTACACCTCCAGCCTTGGGGTGCCCACGAGTGCTGGGGTGCAGGGAGAGGGGCTGAACATCCCTCTGCCTGTCCCGAGGAGAGCACAGTGTGGGGAAACAAGGGCAATTCCTGTGAGAACAGAGAGCAAACGAGGGGCCCCGTGGACCCACTCCATCCCTGTCATATGCCCTGCACCCCTCTGCTGTCCCCACCGCTGTCCCTGGGCTGCCACCACTCCCCGCTGTCCCCACAGCACCAAGGGTTTTCCAAGCAAACCCACAAAGCGAGCCCGGCTGCTCCCCACACATCCCACACCTTGCAGCCCTGCTCTCAGAGACCTCCACGGCCAGGCTGTGTTGGGGGCTGTCTGTCTGCCCAGGCTGCTGGTCCATCCCGCTAATGAGCCCCTTCGTTTCCTGGTGGCGATTCTCACACTGCTGACAGGACGAAGCAGGGACAGGGACGACATGACTAACAAGAGCTCTGCCGGCTGCTCTCTGGCAGCACAAAGACGGCTCCAGGGGTTAATTGATGCTTATTCACTTCTTGCACATAAAATTTGCCACTGTTGGAGGAAATACTCCGGAGGGCAGAGGCTGCCGACGGCCTCGACAGGGCTCCATCCCTGGGGAGGCTGCACAGGGCGGGTGGTGGCACAGGACATTTCACGGTGACACCCCCAAAGACATCCTATTCACCCAAGAAACGGCTCTGCCCGCAGACACCAGCAGCTAGGAGCAGGATGGCCATCCCCGTGGTCTCCTGGCACCCTCCCCTGAGCACAGCCAGCCCTGCTCCCTGCGTTGGTGTCACCGTCCCGCCCGGAGCAGCCGGTGGCTGAGTGCAGCCCACCAGCCCTGGCACCGCCGCCTCCCGAGCAGGGCCCACGCCCGCCTGGCGAGCAGATGGCAGCTGGCACACGTGGCAGTGCAGCCCACACCCCGGGGGATGCCAGGCACCCCAGATGCTCACGGGTGCCCCGTGATGACAGCAGCCGGGTCCCCGTGCTGTGCCGAGGGTAGGGAGTGGGCGAGACCCCCGTGGCCTCCACTGGCTGCAGGTGCATCAGCCAACCCCACACCAGCCCCACACTAGCCTCACATCAGCCCCGTATCAGCCTCTCACCAGCCCACCCCACATCAGCCTGACCCACACCAGCCCTCCCCGCACGGGTGGGTGAACCCAGTGACGGAAAGCACCCGGAGCCAGGGCAGCCAGGCGGTGGTAAATCCAGCCCACCGTGTGACAGGGCTCCTCCAGCCTCACACCAGGCTCCCCGGGGACAGCACCCAGCACACTGTGAATCCCCGCCGGCCTCTCTGCTGTGAGCAGTCCCTGTGGTCTCCCCCTCTCCCCCCTGCCCCAGGGCACACCGTGCCCTGTCTGGAAGGAGCAGCCCCCGGCACAGGGCTCGGTGAGGCAGTTGGGAGCAGCTGCCGAGCCCGCGGGATAAGCTCTGCTCCACGGCTGCAGCCTGAGCCCTGCCCGGCCCCACAGCAAGGGGGGTGTTACTGCCCCAAGCAGCCCTTGTGCTGCCCTCTCCCACCCCGGGCAGCCCTTCACAGTTCCCTGTGGCCACACAACTGCCCCCCAGCCAGCCCCTGGCGCCACCCCACACACGACCCCCAAACCAGCCCTCTGCACCACCCCACAGCTTCCCACGCTGTGCCCCACAGCCGTACCTCTGTGGTGCCCTACAGCATCCCACAGCAAAACCCCTGCACTGCCCCATCAGCTCCCTGGGGCCCTATGGCAGCCCACAGCCAGCCCCCTGCAATGCCCTATAAGCCCCCCAGCCCCTCGCTCTGTCTCAGCATCCCGCTGCCCGCTCACTGCACCGCCAGCTGATGCCCAGGTCCTGTCTGCCACCTCCCACTCGGGAGCTGGGGCTGCCCCCCCTCCCCAGCACGTCCTTCCCCGGGGCTGGAGCTGGGCGAGGGGGTGCCCCCGGAAAGGGCACGGCAGGGGCAGGGGGAGGTCCCCGCCTCCCCGCCGCGGGGGTCTCGCCGGCGGCTGCGAGCGGAGGCAGCGGATTCGGGTCAGCGCTTCGGCTGAGCCGAGCGGGGCTGACGTGCTGCTAATTGAACCAAATGCCCATTAGAGGCGTGAGGGGCCGTGCCCGCCCCGGCCCCGTCGCAGGTGGCTGACACGCGAGGAGCCCAAGGCGGCGGGGCCGGCGGAGCATCCCCGCCCCGAGCCCCCCCCGCCCCCCGC
>VXAY01001347.1:257406-272299 GCA_013399855.1 Oxyruncus cristatus
CGCCCCCACACGCCGCCGGCCTCCCGGCTTCGTGACACGGAGCCCTAATTGAATTAGCCGCTGCTGCCCGGGCAGCGCAGCCTGCAAACCATCCCCGAATTCCTGGGCACGGCGCCCGCTCGCCGTCTGCAGCCCGGCCCCCCACCCGCCTCCCCCAGCGCGGACCCAGAACCGGGGCGCCCCCGACCCCCCGGGCTGGGAGCGGGGCCCGCGGGGCTCGTCCCCCCGGTTATCCCCGAGCGCGGGGCTCGGGGCAGCGCTGGGGGAGCCCCCCGTGCTGTCCCCCGGGGTCAGCTGTGCCGCGGCAGCCGAGCCAGCCCGTCCCCGCGCCAGCTTCCTCCGCTACAGAATGTACCGAGCCCCGGCGGCCCCAGCCAGGGACACGATGTGCTCCCCGCTCCAGGCCCTGTTTTTCCTGGCCGCGCTCCTGCTCCGCTGGCGGCCGCGCTCCGTCACTCAATGCGGCTTTTGTTCGCTCCCCGCTCGCCTCCCTTCACACCTCCATCCCACCCCTGCGCCCCTCCGAGAGCACCCCGGACCCCGCCGTGACCGTCCCCAGCCCCGGCTGTCCCCGGGGTGACCGTCCCCCGGCCTCTCCCGCGGCTCCACCAGCGCCCCGAGGGCTTTTCCCGTCCCCACGAGGGCGGTCAGGACCGCTGGCAGTGGCACAGGCTGCTGGCAGTGCGAGAGGCAACGCCATCCCAAAACACTGTGTACCCTCCTGAGCACCAGCTCCCCGTGCCATCCCCCGGGAGGGAGGAGGTCACTGACCCCCTGCTCCTGCCCACAGCCACATCCTGCTCCGGGCACAGCCTGGCAGCCTGTGGTTGACAGGTCCGTCCACAACTCGCCTGTGGGAGTTACGGAGGCACAGCCCATATGGATGTCCCCCCCTGCCAGGCTCAGCCCTGTGCCAGCCCCATCACCGATGCTGTCCCACCTGCACGGCACTGCTGCCCTCCCAGGACCCCCAGGGACCCCCATCCTCACAGGGGTGACACCCATCCACAACGGGATCTGGGCAGGGCAGGACACGGAGCTGCCCACGCAGGAGAGCTCAACACATCCTTCACTCCTGACACCCACTGCAAAATGGGAATTTTCCATTTAACTGGCAGAGGGCAGGTTTAGATTGCACGTTAGGAAGAAATCCTTCCTCGTGAGGGTGGGGAGGCCCTGGCACAGGTTGCCCAGAGAAGCTGTGGCTGCCCCTGGATCCCTGGAAGTGTCCAAGGCCAGGTTGGGCAGGGCTTGGAGCAATCTGGGATAGTGCAAAGTGTCCCTGGCCAGGTGGAATGAGATGATCCTTAAGGTCCCTTCCAGCTCAAACCAGCCCGTGATTCTGTGATTTGAGGTCCAGTACAGCAACTGATTTCAGCTTCCCCGTCTTAAAACATTTCCTACGGTAAAAGCAAAGGAATCCTTATAATCCCAAACAGCCAGTATCCCATTTATCCCACTGGAGTTGCCTCCTGCCTGCCCATCTCCTGCCTTCCCCTTTCAGCCATTTCATTATCTGAGTTGCTTGACACAAATTTGCTTTTCCTTTGCAGAAAAAACCTCTCCACCAGCAAACATTGCCCAACTGACTTGAAACCAGCTTCCCACACCCCAAACTTTCTCTGGCCCCAAGAGCCATCCCACAGCCCCTGGCTGGCCACAACAGGTGATCCCAGTAACCCTGGGCACAGGGATCCCAGTGACCCACACACTGGAACGGGTATAAACAGACAAAGGGACAACCCCCAAATGCCTGAGCACAGCCAGGCACAAGGCCAGTCCTCCTGCCCCAAAACTTGGGCTGTGGGGCTGGATGGGGTGGGGATGAACAGGAACCGTGTCCCCGAGAGCATCCCCCTAACCACATGTGTCACCACTACCTCCACATCACAACGGGCTGCATCCTGCTCTGGGGCTTTTCAGGGAGCAGGAGGGACATGATCCAAGCCCTCAGCACCCCAAAATCAGCGGTGGGTCTGGCTGCTGAGGGTACATCCCCCCACTGAGCACTGGGGCAGTCGGCCACAGGGCAGGGACCCCCTCATCGACAGTGCAAATCCTCCCCATGGCACCACCATCGCTCCCTGCCCTGGCATCTTGGCAATCACCTGGCAGTGCTCCTTCCATCCCTCCCCACAGCCCAAGAACAGCCAAACCCACTCCCATCCCCTGTACCCCACAGATGAAGCCCGGTGGCATCGCTCCCGTGTCCCCTCTATTTTTGCCGCCCCTCATTTTCCTGCGGCTCTTCCCTTCCCTGGCAGCGGGAGGGGGGTCTCCCCTGCATCCGTCTGGCAGCTCAGCCCCTGTCGCCACGGGGGCATTAGCACCAGAGCTGCAGGGAGCTCCCCGGGGAGAAGTAAGTGGATCAAAGGGTTTTAGCAGCAGACGGCTCCCAGACAAACCTGGATCGTCTTCAAGGCAGCCACTTGCGGCTACAAATGCACTTTCTGCCTGCAGCTCCTCCGCCAAAAGTTTCACACCGGCTTCAGTGCGTTTAACCCCTCGCTGCTCCCGGCCCCGCAGCCACATCCCAGCTGGATGGGGTTTGACCCCTCCTGGGGTAAATCCAGCTCTGCAGGAATGGCTGGAGGGGCTGGGGGGCTGTGAGTTTGTGCAGGGACCCTCCCCTAAAAGGTAGGGAGTCCTGAGCCAGGCAGCAAAAGCACCCGCGTGTCGATCCAGCTCCCTCCAGCACCCCCGCACCGTGACAAGGAGGAAACGGAGGCACAGGGGGGAGGCAGTGATGGTGTGGGGGGTACCCGCTCCCCCATCCCCTGCCTGCTTCCCCCCCAGTCCTGGCAGCTGATGACAGGGGACTGACCCCCCTCTGTCCCAGCCCACTGCCCCGGCCGCCCTGGCCCCCCCTTTCCTGGCCCCCCAAAAGCCAGGCGGTGCTGGGGAGTGGCTGGCGGGAGCAGGGCAGGGAGAGGCTCTGCTGGAATCTGCTGCCATGAATTATTCAGGATAATTGCAGGAGCCCCCGGTTCTGCTCCCTCTCTGCAGGCAGGAGCAGGACTGGGGCTGTGGGGAGGGCTGGGGGCAGGGAAGGGGGTCTCAAGGACCATCACTGGTCCTGTCTCCCTGGGGCTGTGCCACCATGGGGGTGCCCCAGCAAGGCAGGGGGGGACTCCAGGCACCCTGTCCTCAGCTGAGGAGCCACCTGTGTGTCTTGGCTGGGGTCAGACCCTTGCAGCTGGGCACCTTGCTGGTTAAACTGGGAGTTTGGGGAGCCCGGCTGCCCCCCCTGCCAGCACTGCCCACCCTGTGTGGAGAGGTGTCCCTGCCCCTCAGGGATGGGCACAGGGGTACCTGCCCCGATCCCACCGTGCATCCCTGGGGTAACCCCGTGTTCCCCCCCACCAGGTCCCCACCTCAAAGCCCTCTGGCCTCACCAATGACACGGAGACTGGCAGGAGCCTCCCGTTCCTTGGCTGGCTCAGGCTCCAGGATGGAGGGAAAACAAGAGAGACTCAGCCAAAAAATCTGCACAGGGGGTGAGAGGATCCTGCCGGGATCCCAGCATTGCCTGGCCTGGAATGGGCAGCGGGAAACCTCAGCTGGGAGGTCCTGGTACGTGGGAGGACACCTGAGTACACATTGCTGGGAAACTGGGGATCTCCACTCCATCCGGGAAGGAACGGCACTGCACCCCCAGACCCACATGGGGTGGCACCCCAACTGCTGGTGCTGCTGTGCCATGGGGTCAGGGGGGGCAGGGGTTCCCCCCAGCGACACCCCATAACCCACAGAGCACAGAAGGGTTGGGGAGGCAGAGCTTAGCACACTGGGGCTCGTGGGCGTTGGCACGGAGTCCCAGTAAGAGCAAGTATCCCAGTGCTCAGAGTGCACTGGGCCAGCTGGGAATCCCACTATGGGCAGGTGGCTGTGCCCCATCCCGACTCCGAGGTGCAGAGCTCCCCCTGGACACTGCCCAGGGCAGAGGGCAGTGGGCACAGGTAACGGGGTCTCTGGCAAGCACAGGGGGGTTTCTCGGTGAGCTATGGTTCAGGATATTGGGTGCACAGGGGGAGTTGGTGCAGGATGGTGGGGGTCTGGGCAGGTGGGGTGCAGGCTGCAGGCTTTGGGGTGCGATGCACAGAGTACAGTGTGCAAGTTTTGGGGTGCAGAGTGTGAGATGTTGGGTGCAGGGAGCACAGTTTGGGGAGCACAATGCAGGGTAAAGGGTGGAGAGTGCAGGTTCGGGGTGCACAGTGCAGGGAGCAGAGTGTGGGGTGCAAGGCACAGGGTGCTGGGTGCAGGTTTTGAGGTGCAGGATTTGGGGTGCAGAGCAAGGGGTGCCAGGTGTGGGTTCTGGGGTGCAGGGTGGTGGCCTGGCACAGCACAGCACTGCAGGGAGGTGCCCAGGGCCGACATTCCTGCTGCTCCCACCCGTGCCCCCTGCACCCCACACCCCACCCTTGGCTCCCCCAGCGCTCCAGGGCCGTGGTGCCCAGGCCTGCCCTGCCGTGCCCAGGCAGGCTGTGCTGCCCTGCCAGCTCTGCCAAGCCTGGCACAGCTCCCTGCTGCAGCCCAAGCACGTCTCCAGCCGCCTGGCATCACGTCCCCAGCCCCTGCCCCATCCCACCTGCCTGGCCCTGCTCCCCAGGGCTGCCCACGGGGCTCTGCCCAGTGCTGTGCCTTGTGTTCCACCCAGCAGCTGCCGGAACACAAGGCACAGCGGGCACAGTCACGAGGACACGGTGGGTCCCGGGGCTGGGTGGGCACCAGATGGTCCCCACGTCGGGGCAGAGGGTTTAAAATCCACAGTAGGACCAAGGGTGTCACAGGGAGGAAATCGGCACCCTCCGTCCCTCTGTCTGATGCCCACAGCCTTGGGCACACACTGCCGAAGACATCAGATTTTTTCAGGCTGCCATCCTGCTTCCCATATTTGCCTGAACATTATGAAATCCAGGGGGAAGAGGAGCCGACCCCAGTCCCCCACCAGCTCCTGTCTTCCACTTTGAACTCCACTGCCACACACACCTTCAGCACCCGGCACCGACCCAACAGGAGCCTCCGTTAACCCCTGCGACAGAACAGAGCTGATGGCAACAACCAGCACCATAACTGAGTTACACCTCGGGAAGGGAAGGAGCACAAACCCTGGGAAAGAGACTCCTTGCCTTGGCTTTTTTGTTTTCCCTCCAGCTCGCAGGTAATAGCCAGGAATGGGCAAACCCTCTTTTAATGGACTCTTAATAATGCTGTAATTTCCCTTTGCAGGGAAAGTTTTCCAAACAGTCAAAGATTCAAAACAAAGCAATGATTGTTCCTATTAGCATTAAATTCTACTCTGGGAGAGAGAATAAATCAAGCAAGGGGATTCAATTCAAAACAGAACTATAAAAAATCCAATAATGATTTTTTAATATTAATAAGAAAAATATATTGTTATGCACCCTTAGCATTTAAACTTCTAATCCAATCAGCGCAAAGTGCAGAGATAAATCACAGCCACGGAGGAGAAGGGAACAACCATCAAGCAGGCAGCAATAAAATGCTGTCTTACATCCCTGGGACAGGCATAGGTTTGACAGTCTCGAAAGAAAAGCTGAAATTTATGAGCCTGTCGCTCCATGAGCTTGTGAATTCCTTCCCTGCATCCCACACACACGTTCCACCCGGGGCAGGAGGTGAGGGCGGCTGCTGGTCGGGCGGGAGGCAGGCAGGATGCAGGCAGGATGCAGGCAGGATGCAGGCAGGATGCAGGCAGGATGCAGGCAGGATGCAGGCAGGATGCAGGCAGGAGGGGACGGCCGCTGTCCCGGCTACCTGAACCTGGGGGTGTGGCCGGGCAGAGCCGGGGATTTGCCCAACTTATTCCTGGTGAAACCCACCCCCAGCAGCCGTCAGAGCTCCAGCCGGCTGTGCCGCAGGATGGGATGGCTCTCGGTGCTCTGCAAGCACAGCAGGAAGGAGCCAACGGACCCGCTGCTAAAGGAGGTCAAAGCACGGTGCAAGTGCGGTGCTAAGCACAGACCCAGTCCTGGTCTGCCCATCTCTAGAGATCACGGGGGGGTGTTTCCAATACCGCACTACCAAACACACCCCAGAGCCCGGGCAGGCTCCGGGGATGCTCCAAACCTCATCATGCCGTGACACAGTGCCCACTCCCCCCAGCATCGACAGATACTAGCATGGAGCCAGCGGTACCGTCCCCCTCTCCGTCCCCTATCCCTGTGGGGGGATGCCAGGCAGCCCTTCCCACCCCCCTGGATCCGCACAGCAAAGCTCATGGCCACGTACCCTCTGCAGAGCTGCCCCGATGGGCCGAGAAACGCCCCCGGCTTGGCCAGGGTCTGCCTGGGAATAACCTGGCCAGGGTCCCTACAGCTCCTGCCGTGCCATCCCCACTGAGCTCATTATGGATAACAGCCCCACGCTTCCCCCCGACTCCGCCGGGCTTCTCTCCCTGATTTATCGGCTCCGGCGGTCGCTGTGCTGCCAGGGGGGTCAGCGACGAGCCCGGGCGAGCAGCAAAATGCACAAAACACGGTTAGAAGGTCTCAGCTCCCCGTGGCTCCCCCAGAGCCGAAGCTCAGCGCTGCTGCCGAGAGCAGCTCCGTGCGAGGGGCGGGAAATGCCGCTCCCGGAGGCAGCGCAGCACCTGCAGCTGCCGGTCCCAGCCATGCGCCGGCCGAGCACAAAAGCCATCGCAGCCAGGCGGGGAGTTCCCGGCCGTCTGGCGAAATGCTGACGCCAGAACCCGGGAGTGAGGGCGTTTGGGGACAGGGGGCCGGACACGCTGCTCCCGCTCGGGAGCACCCCGGGGCCTCCTGCCCGCCGGCTCCCAGCTGCTGAATCCTGGGGGAGGCTGGTGGGGAGGGAAAGGATTAATCACAGCTGTTGCAGGTCCAAACCTGACACGTTTTGGGGCGTTTCTGCTCCACTTTCCCTTCGGATGGTTTGGGCAGAGGGGTGGGGAGCAGGTGCCAGGCTCATCCCCAGCCTCCCCAGCTTGGCACCACGTGACACCCTATCTCAGGGTAGCAAAGCTGCTCCCAGAGGAGCTGAGGGCACCCAGGCCCTCCTGGCAGTGTGCAGTATTATTTAAATCAAAAACCAATGCTGAGGTGGCCATATATCCTCAGCATGGAGCAATGAATGGCACTGGAAGCTTCAGGCTTGGGGGCTGCTCCAGACAGACAGGTGGCCCAGAGGCTCAGCCCTCCTGCAGGGACACCCGGCAAGGCCAAGGAACCCATGTCCTGCCATCCCAGGCCTGCCCTGCCAGCCTGGCTGCCGGAGGAGATGCCAGCAATCCCCAGGGCAGCAGTCACCGGCACATGGGGCCGTGACTGGAAAGTGCCCGGGGACCTGGAGAGTGGGCAGTGCCACTACTGAGAGCAGTGCAAGGCTTTCCCGGTGGGCTCCAAGCAGGACCTGGCACCCTCACACAGCACCATCCCCAGCACATTCCTCGGGGACCCCGGCTGGCACAGCCCCCCAGACACCCTTCTCCTCCGCACCCCAGGGCTGGCCTGGCTGCAGCCTCCTCCCAGTCCCACAGGAGATGAGCCAGACTCCCCCGGAGACACCATGGCTGCCGTGAGGAGGGCGAGGGCGTTGGCAGTGCCAGGCTGCCCAGCCATGGGGCCGCGGGCACCGGGATGCGCTTCCCAGGGGAACACCCACAGCCTGGCCGGGGGGACCCGCACGGGGTGGGCGAGCAAAAGGGGGTTTGGGGCGGGGTGGGGGTGTTGAACTTTTGAACCCACAGGCAGGAGATCAGTGCATTACCTTAACGCGAGTTAAAAATAACCGTCTCGTCTCCCGAAATGAGCCTGTCTGCAATTACAGCTTGGCATGTCTGCTCCGGAGCGTCCCCGGGCTGGCACCGCGCCAGGCGGCGGCGGCTGCGAACAACCCTCGCCTTTCTTCTCCTCTGTCGTGGTGTTGCCTTTTTTTATCCCTTTGCTCTGTTTTGGGTTTTTTTGTTTTGTTGTTTGTTTTTTGGTTTTTGTTTTTTGCAGGGGTTTTGGGGTTGGTGGTTTTTTTATTTTTTCCACCTTCCTAAGTAAATCCATGGTCGGGTGCTCAGCACCCACGGCTTGGGCTCCCCACCCCATCCACCCACCCAGCCACAGGCACGTCTTCAAAAGCACCCGCTGCCCTCAGCGTGGTCATGTTGTGTCCCCAAGGTCACGTTGTGTCCCCCAGGACAGGGGGACACTGCCACCAGCCCACGCTCCCAGGAGGGGGGTGCAGCGGTTGGTACAAGCCGGCCCGAGGTGAGTCCGAGGGTCCTTCCCACGCTGCCCTTGCACCTCGATGGAGATCCAAGCGCAGGGCGTGGGCTGAGTGTGTGTGGGGAGCCTGGCACAGCCCGGAGAGACGCACAGGAGGGCGAGGGAACACATGCCAATGGAAACGTGTGGGCACAGGGAGTGGGTGCCCAGCAGCATCGCTGTGGGCAGGCACAGGCAGGGGTCTGCCTGCACCAGGGGATCCAGAGGGGAGCCACCCCCCTGCCAGCACCCAGGGCTGTCTGGGCAACCTCCTTGGCGCTGTGGCCCCAGGGGAGCAGCAAGCTGGGCTGTGCCACTGCTGCATCCCTGGCTGGGTGTGTACAAAGTGCCACCAACTCCAGCAGCAAAGCCCAAGAGCCTCCCTGCTGCCAAGCCCTGACTGGCACAGAGGGATGCATGGGATGGTATGGGAGTGGTGGGGAGGACAAGGCTGAGTCCCTGGTTGACAAATAGGCACCAGGACATAGAACCCACTATCACCCCATCCTGCTGCTGACCCCTGGGGCAGCCCCCCGCTGCTGCCCCCCCCCCAGCCCACAGGACAGCAGCAGTCCTGGGGAATGGACATCTGCTAGTGGAAGGTGTCCCTGCCCACGGCAGGGGCTTGGAACAAGACGATCTTCAAGGTCCCTTCCAAGCCCAGCCGGTCTGTGACTCTGTGATTCTCCGACACCCCACAGCCAGACAGACCCGTAACAGGCAGCAGCTCAGGATGCCCCAGGACGCTGGAGAATCCCTGCTGGGAGGGAAGGGACCAGCCTGCTCTGGGGGTCCCCGTGTGCCCCCCAGCGTCGGGTGCCTCCTCCTCCTCCCCGCGGCAGTGAAAGCGAGCTTTGTGCCGGGGCTTTCAGTTCTCCTGGGCTGGCGCCCGGCCAAGGCACCACATAATAATGAACAGATGCTGTCCAAAACGAGCCTGAGCGGCAGACAGGCGAGCCTCCCGTGTCCTTCCATAACCCAAAGTGCCTTTCACCTCGGCTCTAATCAGGCACCTTCGGTGGGAGCCGACAGGAAGTGTCAGGCTAATTAAAAGTAATGGGAGCGGGGAGCAGGGACCCCACCGGGGGGTCAGGGGCAGGCAGCTGCCTCCCTGCAGGCAGTGCCGGGGTGCAGTGGGGTGGCAGGGCAAGGGGAGACCCAGGCCCAGCTCCAGAGCATCACCATGGAACATCCAAGGGCATGGATGTGGGGCTTGGCATGGACCCCAAGCAGCCTGGGGACAGAGGTCCAACTATGCCCAGAACCCATTGGTGCACTGGGAAGGGGAGATTCATCCCCTTCCTGTGGGGTCCTCATGTGAGGACACAGGGCTGACGGTGTCCAACTACATTCCCTAAGACCAGGGGACCTCCCACTGCCAGCAGCATCCCACTGAGGGTCCCATTGGGATGGGAAGCCTGGCCAAGGAGCTCCAGCTCACTCCCGCAACATGTCTGGCCTGACCCACTGGGAGAACAGCCTCTCTAGAAAAATATTTACAAGGCTTTTTAATTACAAAATTCATTTTCTAGGCCAGGATGCTGGTCCTCTCATCCCAGCACCGGGGAGCAGAGGGAGGGATGCACACAGGGATCTACGGGGGGATGGATGGAGAGAACGCCAGGCTGTGAGCGCTCTTCTAGTCCACAGGATCTTAACTGTGGTTTATATTCCAGCAGTTATTAAAAATAAAGGGGGAGAGTAGGGGGGGAAGCTAAGAGCAGAGCAAGCTGTTCATTTGGAGCCTCTCCCTGGGGTTTAATAAAGCCCCACTCGCTGCTGTAGTATCATTTTTATGCTATCATAAAGCTGGACCATTTAGCAGGTTTGTGTTACTTCAGCAGTTAGCGCTGCATGAGAAGCGATTCCAGAAGAAGGGAGAGAGGGGAAAAAAAATTAGAAGATGAAAACCTCGGAAAGGAGAGAGAAAAATGAGGTGGGAAGGAGGAAAGGGGATTCCTCCCGGCCACGCCGCCGGCAGCACTGCAGCACATCAGGGCAGCTCAGGGGGATGCCAGTGGGCTCCCCTGTCCCTGTGAGAAGCCAGCGACAGGCAGGAGACCCCCGCTCCAGCCCTGGGGTGCTGAAGGGTCAGGAACCCAGCCCAGCATACAGGGGGACCCTGCCTGTGCTGGAGGAAAGGTTCGGGGGGTCCCCTCCCATGAGGGGATCCCAGGGGTGTTGCACCTGTGGGGACCAGAGAGCCAGGTTGGCTTATCCAGGAGCTGCTGGGGATGAAGGGGGTCCCCGAGGTGAAGGAGCTGCAGCTCTCCCCAGCCCTGGGTGGGCCCCAGGATGACCGGGCTCTCCCGGTCCCTCTGCTGCCAGCCCTGGGCAGCTCTCTGGGGAGCATCAGGCTCTCCCTGCCGCTGGAAAAATCTCCATATATGGAGAGGATGGGATACGTGACTGAGCTGAGCTGAGCCAAACCGCCCCAACAGGAGCCCTGACCAGGCAGCCCCCACTCAGCCGAGGTCCCGGGGCCGTGCCCTCGCAGAGCCCCCTGAGCCGGGGGGTACCCACAGGGCTAATCCCAGCACAAACAGGAGCTGTGCACCCCCAGAGACAAGTCACCCCATCCCTCTGTGAGTCCCCCCTTCACCCCTGTGCCACCCCCACGGCAGCGCCCGCGCCCTCGCTGGCACCCTGACTGCCCTCCATGAGGGGAAAGTCGTCCCCATCGGGCCAGGTGCTGGGTTGGAGCCTCTCCAGCCGCACTGGGCAAGGCTCCAGAGGCACCGTCCCCATCCAAGAGGGCAAAAGGACAAGGGACACCTAGGACTGGGGCAGGGGGTGGCACAAGTGACAGAGCCACAGAGCCAGGAGCTGCTCCCCTGGAGGATGCCCTTGGGGTGCCCAGCCAGGCTCTGCCCCCGTGGGCACAGCTCAGGGGTCCCCATGTGCAGCAGGGAGGGGAAGCACCCTGGTCCCCAAACCCCCCAAATCCTTGAGCAGCAACGGGCACCTGGGCCCCGCTCTCACCCGAACACCATTTCCACACCTTTTTCTCCCTAATTCGTTTCCATCATGCCCTGCAAGAGGACGGTGGCACTTGGTGGGGGGTGTCTCTGCATGGCAGCCCCCAGCCCTGAGCACACAGCACTCCTGTGGGCCCGCAGCCCCTGGCAGCCCCTGGCAGTCCCTGGCAGCCCCTGGTAGTCCCTGGCAGTCCCTGGCAGTCCCTGGTAGCCCCTGGTAGCCCCTGGCAGCCCCTGGCAGCCCCTGGTAGTCCCTGGCAGTCCCTGGTAGCCCCTGGCAGTCCCTGGTAGCCCCTGGTAGCCCCTGGCAGTCCCTGGCAGCCCCGGCCCCCTGTGCCAGGAGCAGCCGCCGCTCAGCCGACCCGGCAAGAGAGAGGAGGAGGAGGAGGGAGGGCTGGGAAATTAAGGTTTTCAGCACTGTCAGAGCCGCATCAAACAGGCATCCACCAGCTGATGGCTTGATTGTTATATTTTGGATGTCAAACCGGAGCAAGCAGAACCCTTTAAAATGCATCAGTGCCGCTGCCTTTCTGACGGAGGGTGTTGGTTTCCCATTAACAAGAGGGAAGCGTGAGCTGGAGCAGAAAACTTCAAGCGCTTTGGAATTGATAAAATAACAACTCCCTAATTAAGCAGAACTGTCAGTCAGCAGGCACCCGCTGCCCTGCATCGGGAAGCAGCAGCAGCAGCTCCCGGTGCACGAGCCTGACACGCCGGCTCAGCCCCTGCAGCACAGGGGCACGGGGGGATGCACGTCCCGGGGGGGCAGCAGCCAGAGCACCCCCCGTGCTCCCCATTAGACCTGGCTGGGTCCTGGTCCTGACACTGGGCACAGCCGAGGTGTTTGGGGGCTGTGCCTGGTTCACGAGTTCAACATGAGTGATGTGGCTGCCCCATCCCCAGAAGTGTTAGACAGGGCCTGGAGCAACCTGGTCTAGTGGGAGGTGTCCCTGCCCATGGCAGGGGGGTGGAACTGGATGAACTTTGAGGTCCCTTCCAACGCAAACTGTTCCACGATTCTACAAAGTCCTGCCAGAGCAGCAGCACAGCCGGTGCCCGTGGGGACGCTGGGCCTCGGCCAGGCCCCCAGACCTCCACCATCCCGCTCTCTGCAGCACGAGGAGCTGGAAGCAGCTCATCACAGAAGCAGCGAGACCTTGCTGTGACTCTGCCGTGCTGGGAGATGAACCGCTGTGGCCCTGCCACGCTTCTCCCAGGCCTGGAGAAGCTGTGTCCCGGAGGGACACAGCATCTACACGGCTTCTTTAAACAGCCACTGGTGCCCACTACCACAGAACCAGCACTCTGGGTGCTCCCTGGGCACCCAGGCGAAGGGACACACAGGGGCTTTGGGGCAGGGGACAGCCAGGAGTGATATGGGGCTGTGCGGAAGGTGTTTAACCCCCGACATCCTGGTGTCTGATGAAACCACCGCACAAAGGGGGGCTCTGCTTCTCGCTCCGGGCTATTGTCAGCCCTCACACCACCAACCCCAGCTGAGGACTGAGCACCAGCAGCACCAGGAGAGGCTCCAGAGCACCCTGCTCTGCCCTGGGCACCCCACTCTGGCCAGCCCGGAGTGCAGGCAGGTCAGGCAGGACTCTTCACTGGGCAGTCCTCGGCCCAGCTGGGGGGTTCAAACCCCAGTGCCATCATGGGGGCAAGGGAGGCTTCCACGGGGGAAACCAGAACCACAGCAGTGCAGTCTTGGCAGCAGAGCCACCTGCCCACAGCCCAGGCAGAGCCCTGGCAGATGCTCCGACCCGGAGATGCATTAGGAAAGGGGAGATCATCCCATCACAGAGTGCACACAGGTGAGCCCACCTGAGCAAACAGCCCCTTCAAATGCCCCTGGATTTGCAGCTTGACCCTGAGCCTGCCCTCCCCTTGCACGTCACGCACCACGAAGCCCCTGACACATGTGGCTGCCTGGGAATCCCTTTGCTCCTCATCCCAGCTCCCAGTCCAGAACCTTAACACCCCTCCCCAACACACCTCCAGACCCCATCAGTGCATGTCCCCCGCTGTCCCCACCAGGTGTGAGCCTTGGGGAGACCCTTCTCCGCCAGCACGTGCCCAGGGCTGTGCAGGTCTCTCCCCAGGTGGAGGTTTGAGAGGCATCACACAACCACCACCTCCTGCCACCTCCACAGCCCCGACACCCTTCCCTGGCCAGTCTCCACACCGGGGGACACCAGCTGCCCTCTGCCCACCCATCACGAGTGGGTGCCCAGCCTCCACATAACACCAGCCCCCACAGCCTGGATACAGGTGCCACAGACTCCAGCCTTCCTGTCCCAAAGAGCCCCATTTGTACCCAAGAAGGACCCCCTGAGGTGGGCCGGGTCCGGAGCCAGATCTCGCGTGCCAGGGCCGCAGGCTGGCGTTAGAGCCCCTGGAGCCTCCTCACACACTAATCACACTGGAGGTGACAGGGCTTAGGGAGGACTTAAGAGAAACCGACTCCTTTTTACTGACACCATCTGGACACAGCCCATCTCTTCCTCCTTCCCAGCTCAGCGCCAGCCGGAGGGGCAGGGGCCAGGGTGACCCCCCGACACAGCGCTCCCCGGGCCAGGGATCCCCAGCTCCCACCACGCGAAACGGGAATACTGTCCCTGCCAGGGAATCCTAACGAGCCTACAGTGCCAGCCGGGATCGGAGCCGGGGAATGCCAGCTCTGAGCTGTGGGGACCGTGTGCTGCCTGCGGCCCCGGGGAAGGCGGGGGCTGAGACGGGGGGACGCACTGGGTACAAGCCAGCCTGGAGACACCTGTCTGGGGACAGTCCTCCGTCCGGCTGTGCTCCCGGGCACGCCACCGGCACGCGGGGACCTGGCACGGCAGGGACAGGAGAGCTGTGACGCGGGGTTGGCATTCACCGCACCCGGTGCTTGGACACCTGGGAGAGCCGGCCACGACCCTGCTGCCCGTCGCCATCCCCGACCCCCGGCAGGACGGTGCCACCGCTCCGGCGCTCAGCCCGAGCCCGGCGGGTGACACGGGGACAAGCTCACCCCGGTTCCAACACGCAATACCACGAGGCACCAGCTCTCCCCAAAACTTGTCCGAGCCCTTGATCTCCCCAGCCGTGAGGACAGCGGGGATCCCCCAAACCGCCCAACCAAGAACCAAGCTCCGGCTGCCACAGGAGAAGCCTCCAAGCTCCGGCACACCTTCGGGAGAGGGGGCAAAGTTGCGCTGGGGTTGGGGTCAGGGGGTGAGGTACCTTCCAGCCGGCGGAGCTGTTGCTGTCTCCTTTATCCTTAAAGTAGGGGACGTATCGCACCATCCAGTCGTAGATCTGCGAGAGGGTGAGGCGCTTCTCTGGCGAGCTCTCGATGGCTTTGGTGATGAGGTCGGCGTAGGAGAGGTTGCCCCAGGCGTTGCGCCGGGAGGTCTTGGCCTTGCGGAGCTGCCCCACATCCGCGCCGGGGGGCGGCAGGGGCGCGGCGGCGACTCTGCGCTCCACCGGGGCCGCCGCGTTCTCGGCTCCGTCTCCGCCGGCCGCCAGCGCCGGGGGTCCCCCCGCGCCCCCATCCTCCTCCTCCGCCGCCAAGTCGGGGTGGGGGAGAGGCCAAGTGCAGGAGCGGGGCCGGCTCTGCGGCTCGAAATCCGGGTCGATCTCCACCTGATGCGCCTGGAGCTTTTCTTCCATGGTCCCCTCCCCGCCGTCCCCCCA
>VXAY01001347.1:274238-330187 GCA_013399855.1 Oxyruncus cristatus
CCTAAGTGCCGTCAGCTGTGCCTGTAACAGTGTCTTTCCTGCCACAGTCCTGCTCCTGCAGCCCCGTTCCTGGTCCGAGGGGACGGGCTGAGGTTACCCAAGCAACTGAAGAGCTGATGGTTCCAGCTTGGGAGTGCTCGGCCTGACAGCTCTAATAATATAATAAAGTATAATGTAATCTAATAGATATAATATAATATAATATAATAAATATAATACAATACACAGGCGGGACTTGACAAGTGCTCTGTTTCACAACCCACAGCGACAGGGGTGGCTGCAGAGGCTCCAGCTGTCCCTGGAGGCACAGTATGGGGACCTGGGAGGTGTGTTCCTTCATTCCCTGCCGGGCAGCTGGGGACCTGCTGGCCCAGCCCCACATCTTGGTTTCACAAGTCCCAGAGGGCTGAGCCAGACTGGCACCAGACACGCCCTGGCCATCCTGGCTATGGGGGTACCAGAGCACCCTTGGGATGGACCTGACCCCAAACACCCTCTGACCTCACAGACCCCAGGGTGGTGCCACCGAGCTCATCTCCCTGTGCCTCCCTCCTCCCCAGAGCATTTCTCTGACTATCCCAAATTTCCCTTGCTGTGGTTTACGTCCTTCCCCTNCACTGCTGAGCCGCCCCTCCCCACCCGCCGTGCCTGGCTGGCCCTGGGAACACTGTCACTGAGCTCCCTGCATCCCCCCGGGCTTTGTCACCCTAAGTGCCNGTCAGCTGTGCCTGTAACAGTGTCTTTCCTGCCACAGTCCTGCTCCTGCAGCCCCGTTCCTGGTCCGAGGGGACGGGCTGAGGTTACCCAAGCAACTGAAGAGCTGATGGTTCCAGCCTGGGAGTGCTCGGCCTGACAGCTCTAATAATATAATAAAGTATAATGTAATCTAATAGATATAATATAATATAATATAATAAATATAATACAATACACAGGCGGGACTTGACAAGTGCTCTGTTTCACAACCCACAGCGACAGGGGTGGCTGCAGAGGCTCCAGCTGTCCCTGGAGGCACAGTATGGGGACCTGGGAGGTGTGTTCCTTCATTCCCTGCCGGGCAGCTGGGGACCTGCTGGCCCAGCCCCACATCTTGGTTTCACAAGTCCCAGAGGGCTGAGCCAGACTGGCACCAGACACGCCCTGGCCATCCTGGCTATGGGGGTACCAGAGCACCCTTGGGATGGACCTGACCCCAAACACCCTCTGACCTCACAGACCCCAGGGTGGTGCCACCGAGCTCATCTCCCTGTGCCTCCCTCCTCCCCAGAGCATTTCTCTGACTATCCCAAATTTCCCTTGCTGTGGTTTACGTCCTTCCCCTTCCCGAGGACCCACAGGCAGAACCGTTCCCTCTCCACAGCCTTTTGCCATTTGGAGCCAGGGATGTTTTTTCCCTCAGTCTTGCCTTTCTTAGTCAAAACATTCCCACATTTCTCATCCCCTCTTCCAGCTTGGTTTCCCCACCCAGTTCCCCAGTGCCAAGCTGAGTGGAGGGTCCCAGCCTGCACAACCCTTCCTGTGCTGTTCTGTGGGTGCCTGTCCCTGCCTGGTGCTGCTCCCTCTCTCTTGCAGCACTTCTCCTCCTGCTCTGCAGCAGGTGCATTTCCCTGAGCCACTTCATCCCCTGGGGACAGCGCTCAGAGCTCCCTGCCAGTGCTGCCAGGTCACCCTGGAGCTTTATCAGTGCCTAATTCTGCAGGAACACACTGGGCTCATTCCTCTGCTGCCTCAATTTCCCCACCTGCCCCAGGCACACAGGGATGGCCCGGGGAGGGAGAGGTGACAGGTCTGTTTTGGACAACTTTGTGACTCCTCACACCTGAAAGCAACCAAAGCTGCTCCTATCCCCTGGTACTCCCATTCCTGGGATCCCTTGCACACCCCTCACCTGCTGCTCCAGAGCCTGGGATGAGCATGGGCACAGCAGGTCCAGGGGGAAAGGGCAGAGAAGAGCAGAGCAGAGCAGAGCCATTGGGATGATGGGGGGTGGTGCTGCAGGGTCTGGGTACAAAAATCTCCAACATCCTTGGGAAGTGGTCACAGCCCAAAACCTGCTAAAGCTCAAGGAGTGTTTGGACAACACTCTCAGGCACAAGGTGGGATTGTTGGAGTGTCCTGTGCAGGGCCAGGTGTTGGACTCATTGATCCCTGTGAGTCCCTTCCAGCTCAGGATATTCTGGGATTCTGTGATCTTTCCTATGCCAGTGCAGCCCTTGCCCAATCCAACTCCCCAGTGTGTCCTTTCCCTGCTGGCTTCCAGCAGCACCTGGACAAAGGTGTCCCATGGACTGCCCTGCTTCCCCCTCTCTGCCCATCCTGCCAGGAAAGGGGGCTCCTCTGCCCTCCAGCTCTGGGGCACAAGCCAGTTTGCTCTTGATGATGATGAAGCCACTCAACTGCTTGGTTTGTTGTGTGAAGCTCACACTTCAGGAGAGGGAGGGGAAGGGTGGCACGGATGTGCCCAGCCTTGGTAAGGTGCCCACCACCTCCAAGGTGGGAAGACTGAGGCTGAAAGGGCAAACAGGAGCTTTGGGGATGGAGTGGGCAGGACCAGCTCTGACACATCCTGCCACACATATGTGAGCTGCTCCTTGCAAGCGAGGGTGGCAGTGAGGGGGGCTGTACCTGCCCTGTCTCAGCTCTGCCCCCAGAAAGCACTGGAGCTGTGCCCACCAGCAGTGGGTGGGTGGGCTGGTGCATGCTGCAATGCCTGGGGGCTGGTGGATGTTACAGTGCTTTGGCTGCTGCAAGTCACCTGCAAAACTGCTCTGAATGGTCACAGAACGGTGTGAACAGGGGGACCTCCAGTATCTCAGCACCTCCCTGCAAGGGCAAGCCCTCGTTGGGCAGGGGGTGCTGGGCAGAGCTGGGGGATAACAGCCCCCCACATGAAGGGAGAGGGGTCGGTTGTGGGATGAGGAGGAGGAGCAAGAGGATGAGGAGGAGGTGGAAGAGGAGGTGGAAAGCTGCTGCTCCTCACGGACCAGATCCCAGGAGGGTGGTGCAGCCTGAGCCCCTGCTCCCCCATCTCCCTGGCAGCTCTGGGCAGAGCCAAGGCTTGGTGTCCTCACCTGGTGGTGGTGTCACCTCCCATCTCACCCCACTGGACCAGCAGGACCTTCATCTTTCTTCCATATGAATGGTTCCCACAACATCCTATATTCAACATCCCACAACAACCCCTCTACCCTTTCCACCCCTACCCAGATTGACACCCGAGAGCTGTTTTGGAGTCCCCATCCCCTTCACCATTCCAGCAGCTCCAGGGTCAAGGGCAGGACCCCAGGGGTGGTGATAGGGCTGTGGGAACCGAGGAGGAACGACGCTGGGCAGAGCTGTGCTGGAAGGCAGGTGGGATATCCGCCCATGCCAAAAACCACCAATGTTTGGGACCCATTTGTGCAATTGCCAAGGAAAAATTCAGCTTCCACCATCACAGCTCAGCATTCCCAGCTGCAAGGGGGACAGAGGAGGGAAGGTGGCATCAGGGGAGAGGGGAGCACCCCAGTGTGCCCATCACATCCATCAGCCTCACCTCCTCACCTCAGACCCCTGATCCCAACGGGAAGCACCAGTTGTTGGGTGTCTGCAGGAGACGGATGGGGGGAAGTACCAAGACAGCCGCAGCAGCGTGTGAGGCGCCTGCTCTGCTTTGGGAGGCAAAGCCACACGTGCAGCACATCCTGTGAAATGACAATTCTCCCAAATGCTAATTCGGGCCCTGGAAATGACACGTGTGACGATCCCTCGTCGCCTCCTCCCCAGGAAGTCGCGGCGCGAGAGGAGCTCAAGCGGCGCCGATTAAAAAGTACTTTCACGGAACATAAAGTGGAAGTTAAGTGAGGGAAATGATAAAGTCAGAATGAAATATTTTTACTTTCCTGAAATGAACTTGGTGTTTTGACATGCTCGGAATAAACATTTTGACACTGCTGAAAGGAGAAAGTCAAAGTGATTCCGGGAGGCTTCTTCCCGGGGAAAATGGCAGCGAGATCGACAGGTTCCCAGGGAAAGATTTGATTCCAACAAACCCCTGTTTTCTGATGGAAAACCGTTCCAGGCAGTGTTTTCCTTCAGCCCTGCACAGAGAACGGGTTTCCAGGTGAGACCAGCACCTGACTCGCTTCCCGGAACTGTAGCAGGGAGGGAAATCTGCCATCATTCTGCTGGGAGAGACATAGGGCAGGACGGACTCACCCTGTGCACCTCGGGTCTAGATCCTCACCCACCTCATAAGGGCTGATGCTGAACCCTCAATCTGTGTAACAGGCACAGGCAGTCCAACAATAGCAGGGTTTGTCCCCTCCTTCATGCCCATGCTCATGGTCACTTTGTGTCAAACCAAGTGTGTCACAGAGGGCTAAATTCTCATTCTTTTATTTGGGGAAATCCCAAGAATTATTTTTATTAGTCGAAAACCCAAATTTTTGCATTTTGAAGTGTTGGAGTTTTGCTGAAAAAAACAGACAGAAACTTTAGCAACAGTCTGCTGTACCTGATGGCTCCATTTTTCATGTGATACCAGTTGGGTGGAAAATTTCTGACCAACCTTTGGTGGAAAATTTCCAGCCAATCTTTGGTGCACACTCCAGGTACTGAATTTTGCTTCAGAACAGCATTTAGGGAAAATCTGTTCTTTAATAATAGTAATGCCTAATAATAGTTTTCAATGCTAATTCTTGGCAGCAATTCCCTGTGATTAAATATACCTTTGCTTGATAGAAAATGATGTATGTCAGGCAACAAATTCATGCACCCTCTAATATTCCCTTCTGGCACAGCCACCATAGCCAAGCACAAGGGCAGGGAAATCTGCAGCCCAGCACATAATTCCCTATGTCCAACGGGCTGCAGCAGCTCCTCTGGGCTCAACATCACCCTGATGGCTCACAGACACTTGTCACAGCCCCACAAAGAGCCCCCCATCAGCTAAATGAGGACCCCTTGGGCAAGAGACCTTAGCAGCTGTGGTTGATTCCTCACACTGGTGTCCCACAGGTGAGGGCACGAAATCCTTGCCAGAGACTGAGGTCATCAGCAGGGCTGTGCCAGTCCCCTTGGGAAGCATTTACTGGCAGCTGAGCTCCTTCAGGACCCCTCTCCACTTTCCAGGTCTATATAGGACTGTGCCCCATGTCCCTGCACTCTGGGTGCTGCTGACCTGGGGGGGAACCACCAGCACCATCCACCTCCCACAGTGTGACCAAGGAGACACAGGGGAGGCCACTGGTGAGAGACAAGGAGTGACTGGGGGACATGGGTGCTGTTGGTGACACTGGGGAGGTTGGTGCTGTTGGTGACCCGTGTGGAGGTAAGTCAAAGGGTCCCAGCCCCAGCACCCCTTCAGGCACTGCACAGGGGGTCCCCAACATCCCCGCACGATGGCACCTGTGCCAAGGGCTTGGTCACCCCTGAATTTGTGAGATTGATCCCTCAGGCTGATCAGTCACAGCTTCTTCAATAGCTTCAGCCTCTATTTGCATTTAGAGGCAGAACATTCCTCTCCAGATTGCATGCTAATGCAGCATCCTGCAATCCCTGTGTGAGCGCTTCCTAGTTAGTCTCATCTGCCTGAGTGAGCTGAAAACTGTTAAACACATTGAGTGTGTCAGACCAGATATTATCAGAAATAAGACTACCTTTTGCTGGCACCCACAGCTCCCAGACACACAGCAAAGAGTTATTTCAATCTTTTCCAGCTGTCTCCCATGTTTCTAGAGAGGCTCAGCTCTGACAGGTCTTTTAACCCTTCACTTCCCTTTTGCTTGCCTTGCCTTCCCTTGCCATGCCTTGCCTTGCCTTCCCTTGCCTTGCCTTGTCTTCCTTTAGGTGATGGTATTTTGGTTTGTTCTTCACTGTCCTGGGCTTCAGGAGCCACTGCTGGCCTGGCCCAGCTCCTCACCACCCCATCACCCCTGCAGGCTCGTCTCCACCAGCACTGGAGGTGTCTCCCAGCACTCTCCAGCTTGCTCACACATCCCACAGCCATCCCAGCTGGAGGCAGCGCTGGCAACCCTGGGTGCCCACATCCAGCCCTCTCCCCTCCAGTGTTGGATCCCCCCACACTTCACACTGGGCTTCAAAAATTCATTACCAACCCAAAGGCTCTCGGCCACCGGCTCCGTCCCTCCCCAGCCCGGCTTGGCGGCCGCCCCAGCGCCTCCTCCTCGGAGCGTGGCTGCTTTCCCAGAGCACATTCTGCCTGTGCTGCTCCACGAGGCTGCCTTGGAGCAGGAGCAGGAGCCAGGAGTAAAGCCCCGGTTGCACGGCCAGCGTGTTTGAGAAGGGCCATCTGGCCGGGCTCGCCATCCAAGCCCAATTTGCTGGATGGTTTTGAAGGTCACCGAGCAGGGACTGAAGGCACTTCCATATTTTCTTATATAAATAACAGCATTTCCAAGGGAGAGAGAGCAGAGGAGTGGAAGGATCTGGGGGCTACTCCCACCCTCCCTATCAAAAGGGGGGGAGGGCAGGACACCAGACCATGGGCACACACACAGATGTACATGTGACACCCCCATGTGTGCAGTGTCCTGTGCACACATGTGCCACATGCACACACCCACACGTGTGCCCACACTCAGGTGTGTGTCCATGCACACACACACATGGAGATGCTCCATGCAAGCACCCACAGGCACCTGTGCCAAGGACCAAGTTCTTCCAGCTGGGACAGGCCTCATTCCCCAGCCAGGATGTGCTGGAAGCCCCCAGAGCCCCCTGATCTGGCAACAGAGCTGGGTTCCCTTTGAAAGCAGAACCAGGCCCCCTCTGGAAGCAGAGCCCTCATGTTCATGGGCTCCAGAGAGCACCTTGTGTCTCCACAGCAGCCAGGAGCAGGACAGGAATGTCCCAAATCCTGCAAGAGCCTCAAAGCCCCCTTGATCCAGGTCTTCCCACACCTTTCCACAGCCTTCTCCTACTCTGCACAGACTGGGATCCAGCACCCAGCACGCAGCTGCAGCGCTCAGGACCTTCTCCCAGCCACACTGAGCACTATCCCTGTGCCATTTAACTGGACCAAGGCTCCCTGTTGTTGCCCTGGAGAGCCCTGGAGGACAGCCCTGGGCTCCTACTGCTCCTCGGTGTTGGTCAGGTGCCCACATTGAGCCATCCACAGCCCAGCCACTTCCGTTTGCCCCTTGGAGAGCAAACACTCCAGGCAGGAGGCTGGGTCATCAGCCAGGAATGAAACATTCCTGTACCAGCCCTGCAGGGATCCTGGAAAACCAGAGGGGAGGTTTGCCAGGGCTGCTGCACTGGGAGTCTGCAATGGGTTTATGTCCATGCCCACTGCCACCATCCCCAGACAGTGCTGAGGATTCCACTTTCCCTGGGCAGCCCCGCTGTGGGTGCAGGGAGAGCAGGAGGTCCTGGCAGGACAGGCCATGGATGGGAGAGCCCTTCCAGAGGCAAAGATGCAGCCTGTGATGTCACAGCCCCAGGAAAGCCTGCAGGGGGGACAGGGCTGAGCTGGGGGGCACAGAGGTCCGATGCTGGAGGCCTGGGTGTCTCCCAGTGCCTCAGGACCCCTCGGTGAGGTGCAGGGCTGAGCTCCATGGCAGGGACACACAACCTCTGAGCAGCCCTGGGGGTCTTCCCATGGAGCCTGTGTGTGCAGGCTGGTGGGTGTCCACAGAGTGGGGATTGTCCCTAGGGCTGCCTCAGCTCACAGAACACGATGAATCCTCTGTCCAGAGCCTGGGCACCCCAACCTCATCCAGCCCACCTGCACCCCACGCCTGGTCCCCACCTGGGGCTGCACTGTCCCCTTTGTGCTGAGTTGCTGCTTCCCCTCCTTTTCCCGGTTGGATGGGCAGCCTGTTGATGCTTTGGGAGTTTCTCCCCCGTATCTCCCGGTGCTGTGAAACCCAGCCGGAGCTTTAGCAGGCAGCAGTGGTGCTGGGAGGCATTTCTTGCCTCCAACGCCCTCACTTGCCAAAGCCCCAGCTGGGTCAGGGACTCCCCTCCTGCCGGGAGCCCCTTCCCAGGGGCGCCAGGTGGAACCTGCCCCGCCGTGGGAGGGAGGTGAGGTGTTAGCGCTGGCACTGCCAGCCCGGCCGGGGCACGGGGAGCAGCCCCGAGCGGGACCCGCCGGTGCGAGGCGGGATGAGGGTGCGGCCGAGCTCAGCTCGGCCCCGCTCCCTGCCAGAGCCTGCCGGGAAGCCTTAGGCGGGTGCTCCATCTCCGGAGCCTCACCCCGCTGGGCAGGACGCGCTGCCGCTCCAGCCTCCGGCAAAGGCAACGGCACGGGGGGCTGCGGACCCCCCGGTGCTGGGAAGGCACGAGGACACCAAGGGCTGCACCTCCCTTCTGGGGAAAATTACAGATCCTCTTTTTTTCTTCTTCTTCTTCTTCTTTTAAGGGTGAGGTGGGTTTGGGTTTTTTCCCTTGTTTGTGCAGGTATTTGTCAGAGGATATTTTTAAATGAGCTGAAGTCAACCAGCGCGGGATCCGAACGGCCTGTGCTCCAGCATTCCTGTGGCTTGGGCCAGCGGGGACCCGCTGACCCGGCCGGAGGGGTCGGCCAGGGAGGACGTGCCGTTCCCGGCCCCTGCCCACGGGGAGGAGGAAATTCCGGGCTGTCCAAGAGTGCCGGCGGAGAGCTCAGCTCCCCGGGCGCTCCGGCAGCAGCCCCTGCTCCAGCTGCCTCGGCCGCGCAGGAGGCACCGTCCCGAGACACCCCGAAAGTCCAGCCCGGCCGGAGTGATGCTCCCCCGGCCCGGCCGACACGTGGGCCCAGCCCCGGAGCCCCGCTCACCAGCGGCTCCTCTCCACAGCTCTGCAGACTCACAGCTCGGCTCCGGGCCGGCAGGTCCCGCCCTGCCCAGAGGGACCTGAGGGATGTGGTCACCTGCTCCCTGATGGCCCTGGGGAGGGAACAGCTGGATCTATTCCTGCTACTTGCTTTTCGCTTCCAGCCTGCAGCAGTGCAGGCCTTCTGCCGTTCCCAGCCCCTCCTTTCCTGCGGCCTCAGGCTCCCCTGACCCCGGTGTAGCTCACAAGAGATGTGCTGTGCAGAGGGCCATGTGTAAGGTGGGCTCTGCTGCAGCACGGAGGAGTGGTAGGTGAGCTCCTTGTCCAGGACCCCTGAGGCCTCCACACGTGCACACTGTGACCCCTGCGATCCCCTCACAGGCCCTGGCATGCCCTTGGCACCCAGGCACATGGAGATGCAGCACAGCAGTGGGGGCAGGTCAAACATCTCATAGCCCAGGGAAGTGTCAGGAGGCCCCAGGCTTCCCAGCCCAAACTTTGGGAAACACCATCTCCAGCCAGTGGAGATGGAGCCCTACACGTTGGATTTGAGCCCATGTTCTGATTTCCACCTACCCTTCTCCCACCCAGAGCGCTGGTGGCCAGGCACTTCTGGGGTTATGGGCTACAGCCAAGGGCCAGGAAAAGTGGGTGCCTTGGACACCATGTCCTGCAGGGTCTGGGGTTCTTTCCTGGGGGTGCAGCCATGGGGAAATCCTTCCTGGTGGTGGAGTTGCTGCCCTGGTGAGGTGGTCATGATCATCCAGGGGTGACAGACAAGGGGCAATGGCTTCAAACCGGCACAGTGTAGGTTTAGATGGGATATTAGGAAGAAATTCTCCCCTGTGAGGGTGGGGAGGCCCTGGCACAGGTTACCCAGAGAAGCTGTGGCTGCCCCATCCTTGGAAGTGTCCAAGTTCAGGTTGGATGGGGCTTGGAGCAACCTGCACTAGTGGAAGATGTCCCTGGCCAGGTGGAATGAGATGATCCTTAAGGCCCCTTCCAACCCAAACCAGTCTGAGATTCCATGATTCCATGAAACTCTTTAAGCACCAGTGAGTGTGGGATGAACTGTTCCTGTACCAGGAACTGTACCTGTTCCAGGTAAATCTCTATTGAAATACTGCAGCACCACTGCCACGGGATGAAGAGGGAGGAACTGGGCTGCTGTGGACAAACTGGTTAAGCAACATGTATGAGATGGGAAGCTGGCAGGGAAGGCACGTGTTAAAACACTTGCCCCAACACTGAGCTCCAGCACCTCAGCCTTTCCCGCTCCAGCACCTCCTGAGGGCTGTGGTCCAGCAGCACTCAGCCCCTGCTCAGCAGATGATCTTACCCTGGACCAAGCGAGACAACGTTCCCACTCCTCATCTCAACAGCAAATGGGCTGACCCACTCCTCCACCTCCTGAGCCTCCACCCCAACACCTACGTGCTCCCTTTTTTGTGCCAGACGACTTCAGGATGGGAATCCGTAGGAAAAAGCCTCTCCATGAACAGGGTGGACATGACCTGTGTCCTCACTCAGGGGAAACAGCCATGAGCTCAGGCACGGGCAGCTCCCAGCTGGTGGCATGGCCCAAGGGGTCAGTCAGTCTGTCAGTGCAGAATCACAGAATCATAAAGGTTGGAAAAGACCTCCAAGACCATCAAATCCAACCTCCAACCAAATCCCACCATGTGCATTGAATCATATCACCCAGTGCTACATTTACTTGTTTTTTCAACACTTCCAGGGACAGTGACTCCACCCCTGCCCTGGGCAGCCTGTGCCAATGTCTGACCACTCTTTCAGTGACAAACTTTTTCCTGATATCAAACCTGAATCTCCCCTGGTGCAACTTGAGAACTGAAATGTTTCTCTCACAAAAGGCAAAGCAAAAAACCATCCACTTCCCTATTTCTTGTAATAGAACATATCTTACAATGCCAGTGCAACCTTACTTGGGGTTAGCTAGTGCAGCTGAGAGGGACATCACACCCCAACTACTGTCCCCTTCCCCCTGCAAGCCACATCACACCAGTGTGATGTCCAAACACAGCAGGACCTGCCCCACTCCCCAGAGATCCCAGCACATGGCAAGAACCGGCTGATGGGTCCAAACAGAAATGGGGAGCACTGTGAACAAGGAGTCCTGCAGACCAACTGCTTCATCATGTGAGGCTTTATGGGCATCACAGAGACAGAGAGGGGTCTGAAGGAGAGCAATGGGAAGCTCAGCAGGTTGTTATAGGCCTTTAGCAGATGTGGAGGGTGACCAGTAGGTTGTATCTGCTGAAGGTGACACCCAAACCCCCAGACAGGGATTGTAACAGTAGTGCACTGTATTCCATCCTGCAGGCACAGGGAGAGCTCTGCACAGACCACCCAAACCCTCATCTGCAGCACAGTTGAATCAGACTCCAGGATGTTTCCTCACACACTAGGCAGAGCTACAGGAACCCCAGTTTGTGCTGCTTCAGGGGCACATTGTCACTGTGGCTCCCATAAGAGCGATGGCTATGGCACAGGGGGGTGGGAGGGAAGCACTTCCACCCCCACAGATGCTGCTGAAATCTCTGGATTAGCTCTAAATTCACATCACAAGCCATTTATTGCCCCCCGGACTATGCTGTTGTGGCTGGTGCAAGCAGAGCCCTGTGAGTACCCAGATTATGCAGCAAATGCTGCCCGTTCTTACTGGAGTTGGAATGCAGGGCCACCCCAGTGGGCACAGTCCCTTTGGTGCAGGGCATATCCATGCTGCAAGGAGGCATGAAAGGGTTGAGTAGTTCTTCAAGAGCTTTCCTCAGTGTCCCCCCAGCACACCCCTCCCTCCCCGTGCACAGGACACGAGGCCTGTTCGTGCAGGGCCGCGCTGGCCCCGTGCCCAGGGAGGGTGTTGTTGCACTTTCCCTGCCATGGAGCAGCTGCAGCCAAGCTGATTTCCCCACACTGAGCATCTCCACCCTGGATGGTGTCATCTCCTCCCACTTCCACAGGGAGGTTTTGTTGGGGGGGTGGCAGGTGCTGTGGTTTTGGTGCTGTCCCAGAGGGGACAGATCATCTCCCTGGACTGTCAGAGAATCACAGAATATCCTGAGCTGGAAGGGACACACAAGGACCATCCAGTCCAACCCCTGGCCCTGCACAGGACACCCCAGCAATCCCACCCTGTCCCTCAGGGCGTTGTCCAAAGCCTCCTGGAGCTCTGGCAGCCTTGGGGCTGTGCCCACTGCCCTGGGGAGCCTGGTCAGTGCCCAACCAGCCTCTGGGGGAAGAACCTTTCCCTGAGATCCAACCTGACCCTGTCCTGACACAGCTCCAGCCCTTCCCTGGGGCCTGTCCCTGCTCACAGAGAGCAGAGATCGGAGCTGCCCCTCGGGAGGCAGCTATAAGAACACTGTCACCTCTTTCAGAAGTGGCACTGATATCTTTGGCTGCTGCTCTGTCCATCTAGCCTCCAGGATGGTACTTTTAGCACTCTCTGACCCATTTTTTCATCAGTTGTCCCCAGGATCTCCCACGTGGAGCCCTGTGGTGACCTCCTCACTGCACACCTGTGTGTTTGGTGGGAGAGGACTTGCCTGGAGGTGCAACCACAGGGCTGGAAGTGCTTTTGAAGGAGCTGAGGTGTTTGAAGCCAATTGTATTGAACACTCACTGACTACAGCTGGATACCCCATAGTCCTGGGTCTACCACTGGGCATCAGCAGAGCAGAGTGAATTCAGAGGAGGTCACTGAGATGGTCCGTGGACTGGAGCATCTCCCACTGTGAGGAGAGGATGGGGGAATGAGATTTGCTCAGACTGGGGATAAGAAACCTTCACAGGGGGTTCTTCAGAGTCATCTTTACAGATTAAGCTCTGCCAGGGGAGGTTTAGGTTGGATATTAGGAAGACATTTTCTACAGAGAGGAATTACAGAGACAATTTTTTACAGACATTGGAATGGGCTGCCCAGAGAGGGGTGGAGTCACTGTCCCTGGAGGTGTTTAAGGTGTGACTGGATGTGGCATCAGTGCCATAGGCTGGGAACCACGGTGGGGTTGGTTCAAGGGTTGGATTTGATGATCTCGGAGGTCTTTTCCAACCCGGCTGATTCTGTGATTCTGTGATCTGCAAGAAGGCTACCAAGAAGGCAGATCCAGGTTCTTTGCAGTTGTTCACAGTAGGAGGATGAAGACAAGAGATATGAACCCAAACAAGTTTGGACTGGATATAGGGGGAGAAGTTTCACCATGGGAAAGGTCAAACATGGCAGCAGAAAGGCTGTGCAGCCTCTGTCCTTGCAGGCCTTCAGGATTTGACTGATCTTGAAAAAAATCCCTGAGCAACCTGGTCTGACCCTGCTTGGAGCAAAAGGTTGAACAACAGACCATCAGAGTCCTTCCACCCTGAATTCACCTGTCAGACTGTGCTGCTGCAGGTGGTGGGGTTTTCTTTCTCTGTACAGCTTTTCAAAAGGTTCTTCCCCCAGCTGGATTCCTTAAAAAGCCATTTCACCGTTGAAGGAATGTCTTGGGAATGGCTTTGTGCTTTCACTTTAGGAGCATTCAAGATTGTTTCCATTTTCTGGTGGCTTGGGGGATTTTTCACACCCGTGATTGATGGTGTGCCACATGCAGCAGCCCTACACGAGCACTTAAGTTGCAAAGCGAAGCAACTCCAATCCACAGAAATGCCACGAGTGAGATAGTCCACAAAACCATAACTGTGCCTTCTTATCCATATTCAGGCTGCAGGGTATTTAATTACAAGATCCCAGATTATCAGCACACGCTCCTGCCTTGTTCAGTGAAGGAGGAATGATGTGTCTTGAATGACAAAGCTGTTCAACACTTTCTTTTCCTTGGTGCTTGCTCAGTGATTCATGGCTCCTACATGTCCAAACCTTGCCAGGACCAGAGGGAGTGGCTGGAGATGTGTTGCAGGGGCGGGGGATTATGTTGGATCTCAGGGAAAGGTTCTTCCCCCAGAGGCTGGTTGGGCACTGACCAGGCTCCCCAGGGCAGTGGGCACAGCCCCAAGGCTGCCAGAGCTCCAGGAGGCTTTGGACAACGCTCTGAGGGACAGGGTGGGATTGTTGGGGTGTTGGACTGTTGTGCAGGGTTGGACTGGATGATCCTTGTGGGTGCTGAGCCAGGCAGAAGGATCCTGTGTCACTCCTGGCATGAGCACGACAGAAACCATCAGCAATGTATTGACAAGGGAAACCATCAAACATGACAGTTTTTTCTGCCTTTCCCCATGTGGCCACCTCTGATTATCCTACCTCTTCTCCACTCTCCCATGTCCCTCTAGAAAATTAGTCTTTAATCCCAGGGATAGGCCCTGGGAAGCTCCTTTGTGAGCACGTGTAGAGAGGGACAGGGCTGCAGAGTAGTGCCATGCCAAGGGGCTGGCGGTGTGGGCAGAGACATGCAACCCCCAGGCAGCCTGTGCCAGGCCACCCCTGGAGAGAAGGGAGGTCACCAGCACCCGCACACCCAGGCACCAGTATTTCTTTGGGCACTGGGCTTGCAGGAGGGGGTCTGGCCCAGACGCTGCTCCTTCCTCTGGGGCTGAGCAGTGCCTGTCCGGGGCTGGGAGCCTGGGCTGGAGCCCTTGGCTGTGCCAGGGCTCTCTGCAGCTGGTTGGCACCCGCTGGCCATGCGTGGGAGTGTGGGACCCGCGTCCTGCCCGCCTGGCACCGCGCCTGGAAGGCCAGCTCAGGGCAGGAGCCAGCTGTCTGCTCGAGCAGGGAGCGGGCAGGGAGCTGGCCATGCTCCACTCGGCACAGAGCAATTGAAAAATTGCTGGAAGGCTTCCATTGGAGGGGGGGGCGGGAAAAGGTGTCAGTGAAAACTTGTTTAGCCAAACGGGCTTCCCTGGCACGAGGCTGGGGCTGGGCAGCTCCCACTCTGCCGTGGTGCTTGCCCCGTGCCAGGCAGGCAGGCACAGTCAGGGAGCAGGGGGAGCTGGCAGCCTGCAGAGCTGTGGGATCCACACTCCAGGCCAAGCAGCTCCCCAGAGCGGGACAGAGACCCACAGGACAGCCTGCTCTGCCACAGGGGCAAGTGTTCTCTAGTGCTCAGCGTCATCCTGGAGCAAAGATGGAGGAGGAGAAAGGCCCTTCCAAATTGCTTCTCCCCATCTGCCCACACATTGCCCGTCCTGCCTGCAGTCCCTGTGTGCAGCTGCCCACCCTGTCCTGCCCCCCTGCCCAACTCAGTGAGGGGCTCCCAGCACCACCAGAAACCCCAGCACTCACTGCTGGGCCCCCAAACTCCCACACACCCCAACACTGCTGGAGGACAGGTCCCTTCCTGGGGATGGGGCTCTGAGCCCGGGCTGACTCTGCATGGGGTAGACAAGAGGAGGGCTCCAGCTCCCCCTCCCTGGAGTTCAGAGCCCTTCCAGCCCTTTAGGCTGCTCAGGATTGAAACTCTTCTCTGACTGTCACTGGGTTGCTACTGACAGCAACTGGGGTGTCTGCTTCCATACAGGACCCCCTGGGAATTTTCTTTGCAGGTCGGGGGGGGGGGGGTCTCCTACCCATCCCCACAGTCTCTCATGTTGGACACTGTGTCCTGGGAATGCTCCCACACAAGGTGCTCAGGTGCCTTCCAAGGTCTGGAAAAGCACCAGTGTAGCTTTTGTAGCCCAATTTTGTACGGCAATATTGAGTCCAGTACAACCCAACTGCCTTGGGGGTTGTTCTGTTTGCTTTTTGCTTCATCCTCCATCCCAAATCTGCAGGGGTTTCACCAGGGAGGGCCTCCCTGCTAAAAAAATGCCACCTGCTTGGCTGGTGAAGGCAGCAGCTGCTCTGCTGGAGCCCTCATCTCCCTGCACCCCCTGCTACACCCTTTGCTCCATGACCCCCATCAGCATCCACATCATCTCCAAGGACAACTGTCCCACAGCCAGAAGCTTGAAGCATCCCCTGGCTGGCAGCCCTGCCCGTGGCTGTGGGCCAGGCCCCCCGGGAGGACGGGCAGCCCCGGATCAGCCGAGCAGATGGGCTGGGATGGCAGCAGCCAAGAGGCCGTGGCAATACATGGCATGTTTGGAGGACAGGGCTCCCATCAGCACGTATCCGTCTGGCTGGGCATGTTCCATAGGCAGGGGAATGCTCAGCTGCTAATCCACATAATCCTGCTCTAGGCTGGATTCATTTTAAAAAATAAATAAGTGGCTGAGAGCGGTTTTTGGTCCATCTGACTCAAGTGCTGGGCTCTGATGGTGAGAGGCAGAACCACAGGAGCCTTATTTACACTGATTTTCATGGAAATAGCTGCTTGGATCAAGGAATTAAAGGACTACAAGGCAAGAGTAACCTGCAAATCAGGCAAGGGCATCCCAGTTGGCACACAGGATGACCAGCCACTTGCCTGGACCTTAACCCCTCTTTACTGCACAGTTTTCATGTTCACACCCAGAGCCCAGACATGCATTCAAATAGAACAGGCTGCTGGGCCCAAATCTTGACATTTTGGTCAAGAACAAATAATATTCCAGTTATTGGAATAAAACACCCAAACCATACACCCTACACAGGACCTCCCATCAGGTTGTTCTCCCCGTGGTGCAGCACTGGGGGCTCAGCAAACCTGTTGGGTGCTGGAGCATCCCCCCGGCATGGCAGGATCTCCTGGAATGTGAGGAAAGAAGCCGTCTGTGTGTGACAGGAAAAGCTTTTCTCACCCTGGCAGCACTGGATGGGCACTGTGGTGACCCAGGCAGCCACCTCAGAGGTGTCTGCTCTGCTTTGCTGGGGCAGGACCTGCTCGTGGCAGGACCTCTGGGGCATGGGACAGTCTGGCTGGTGACACAGCCTCGGTCAAGCTCTTCTCCACCCCAGGGTGACTTTGGGAAGGCAGCACCCAGACTAGCTGAACTGTGTTAAAAACAATAACGTATCATCCCCAGAGCAGCTTTGCTCTGCTCCCAGGAGGGGCAGCTGTGGCCATCAGGAGGAGCCAGGGCCTGAAGGGACTTGTCCCCATCAGGCACCTTCAGCTGAGAGCCAAGTTTCTGTGCTGATCTCAGGGCAGATTCACAGCGGAGCAGACACACACCCCAGCCTGCTGAAACTGGCAGCAGGCAGAAGGCTTTGCAAAAATCCTCCCATGGCTGTGGCAGCCAGAGCTGATCCGGGTGCTCTGCCCCTGGCTCCAGGTGCCCGGGTGCGCTCTCAGTGCCCGCGTCCACCCACCCCGCTGTGGGAAATGCCTGACCCAGATTCAGGGCTCATTAGCAAGTCAAGTTCCTCATGAAAAGCAGGTTCTTGATGCTGCATCTGACCATGAGTAACTCCACATGGTTGCACAACACCTGCTTGTGCCATCTCGCTTCCCTTTCCATCCCGACGAAACCTGAAGCCCGGGCATCACCCTCGGCTGGTGCTGGCAGGTCCCCTTGGCACGAGGGTAATGCCATACTCAAGACACCTGCAGGACTGGGGCCATCAGGTTTCCCAGGCCTGGAAATCCTGTTTTCCAGATGAAATAATTTTAGTTTGAAAAGGAAGAGGACCTGACTCTAAATACATTTTGGACCCCAGGTAGAATCAGAGCTGGCAGACCTTGCTTGGTCTTTGTTCACAGAGCCCACTGATGAGCCCTAGAGCTGTCTGGCTGCAGGTTGGTTATAGGGAAGGGGCTGCCAGAGTAGGAGACCCTGGAGGAGGATGAGGCAGTGTAGGAATGCACATTGGTGTCTGGCACATGGAAAGAGTGGGGGCATGTAGGAGGATGGAGAACCTGCCCCACTGGGAGTTTCCCCTGAATCCTGGCCAAATATAACCCCACAGGAATTAGCCACATCCGTGCCAGAGGTGAGAACATCTGTGCTTGCTTTGGTCACCTCTGACTGTCTTGCAAGGCAAAGACCTGGCAGGATTAGGATGTCCTGCTCGGATGGGCAGTGGGGAGAGGCAGCCCCAAGGATGAGCTGATGGGCAGAGCACTCCCTGCCCCCCCATTCGTGTGCAGGGACATCCACCAGCCCCAGTCTCATGCCTGCTGCTTGTTAGCCTGGCACAGGCTGACGGGTTCTCGTCCCTCATTAATGAAGCACTCACTGCACTGCCACCGGGATCAGCAATTTCCTCAGCCCACAGGGGACCAGTGCACAGAGCCAGAAACACAGGCCTGAGCAGGACTTACAGCCTCTGCTGCATCAGGCAGGGTCACTGCCAGGCTCTGGGACTGGGCTCTGAGTGCCCCAAGCAGGGTTGTACCCCTTGGAGCATTGAATCGTAGAAACATGGGATGGTTTGGGTTGGAAGGGCCCTTAAAGCTCATCCTGCTTCAGCATCCCAAACATCTCTTTGGACTCCCATAGTCTTGGTCCTCAGAAGGCCGTGGAGAATACTGTCCATGCCCATGGGCTCAGCACTGAATGTGTAAGGGACAAGCAGAGTAACTGTGCAGTGTCCCACAGGGAGGGATGGACAGTGATACACCTGTACTCAAGGCAGTGGGTGAAGACAGGGTGTGGGGACAGCATCCCCTCTGAGGCCACCCAGGTCCTTCCCAAACAGTGTCATGTGAGGAAAGCTTGCAAGACATTCAAAGGAAAAGACTTTTTCTGGTCCATTTTGTAGATGGAGCTTGACAGAAGTGTCTTGCAGCACATCTTCCAACACCTTGTCTTTGCTGGACCAAGGGCTCATCATCACTGGGTAGGATCAGCCCCACTTGTAGGAGCACAGATCAACACCCATCTCATGCAGAACCACCTCATCACACACACATGGGTGTCCCAAGCTAAAGGGACTCAGCAGGTGCCTCCCCAAAACCAGCCCGTGTCCTGGAAAATGCACATTGTCTGGCATGGGAAAGCTGGAGCTGGTCCTCAGAGCAGTTCTCACTCCAGGGACCCCAAAAAGCTGCAGAAACCTGGTTCCCCCACTCCCCCCCCAGGACTAGGGGAAGGCAACCCCCCTCACATCACATGCTGCCTGACACACAGGACACCTTGCAAGAGAAACCTATTTCCTTGCACAGCAGCGCCTGTCGACTGCCTGGTGATTTAACTCCCCTTCTGCTCCGAATTAGGGAATAAAAAGCAAAAGTTTTCATGTAATAGAAGCCAATGCAGTGGCCTTGCAAGTTGTTAAAATTTAAAAAGGCAACAATAAATCTGCTGAACTGAGAAGAGCTCTCAAAGAAAAGGGGTAGATTGTTTTCTCTTTACTGTCTTGCAGGTGATTTTCAAGGCTCGCTGGTATTTTATTTCTTGTTAATTGTTCTCCTTTCTGAACTGAGAGCTCTGTCACCTCAGACCCTGAGCAGGCACGAACACCTGGCAGGGGAAGGGCAGCAAGGTGAGAGTTAGTTCCACACCTGCCTTCCCAGGGGAGGCTTACCCTGCTGCTGGCTCAGATGCTGCTTCTTACCTTCTTCTGTCCCCAGATCAAATCCAAATGTTCAAGGTCATGTGTCCTTCTGCAGGGAGATCTAAAACGCTGTTTTTCAGTGATAGGTCTGAACCCCGACCTTTGCTGCTGCTGCTGCAGAGAAGTGGGGGCTGCACAGCTCCCCTGTGCCTCCCTCAGGGGGTTCATGGAGCTGAGCACGCCTGGGGAGCACCTCCAGCCCTGCCCATTGTGGGTCCTCCTGCTGCCCCAGCCCAGCAGGGCTCATCCTGCAGCAAACCAGGTGCCTGTGGTTCCCACAGGCACACTGTGCTGTCCTGTCCCAAATCCCCCTGGCCCACCCCTCCTCTCCCAGTCCTGCACGTGGTGGTTCCCCAGGAGCCAGGAAGGGGACAGCTGGTAGGAAGGGACTCGAGCTCTGTTTGGGATCTCACTCAAAGCTGCTGAGCAGCAGGAGGTACGGAAGAAAGCTGGGAAGAGCCAAGTGATGCTGGAGGCTGTAGTCATATCCTTCTCCTCCTAGGAATGTCGCATTCATCCAGTCATTTCCTGCTCCCTGAGAGCTGAAGCTGGAGATAATGTTCAGTATCAAAGAACATTATCATTATCACAGACCACCAGACCCCAGAGAGCAGCTCCAGGACTGGTCACCACAACCTTGGGAGAAAGAGAGATCTGCAATGCAGAGGAGGGAACAGGTTGGAGGGGTGATTGGGATAGACAAGGTGGGTGTGTGGGGACTCACCACCTTCTTTAGGGCCAGGGAGACAGTTAAAAGTTCACTAGAGATTGAAAACCAGGTGCCTTCAGAGTCTGCATCAGTCTGGGGCCAAAATTTGGTGTTTTCTAGAGGAAACTGGCCTAAAAGGCCCAAGAAGTAACAATGCTCTATGTCTGATTGCTCATGTGACCTCACATGGATCAGAAGTTATGGAATTTAACATCCCTTATTCCAGTTGTCCAGATGGAGAAGGGGTTGCTCACAGCACTGCCCAAAACCAGCAGCTCCCGTTGGAGTGCGCTGAGGTGAAATCTTCATCTTCCATGCAGTTAAATAACCTCATGGAGGATTAATCCCAACCCCAGGGATTTACGAGCACTAAACTCATCACAAGCACTGTGAGAAGCTGCCAGCAATGCTGGATTTCCAGTCCCAGGAAGCCCAAGCACCAGCCCAGCATGAGAGGGTGTCATTGGAGATGGCACAATTAGGCAGGAGCAAGCAGCTCCAAGCACATGGCACATCTCCATCCCAAAATTCCCCTATAAAAAACCCCTCTGTGCAGGAATCAGGAAGAAGGATGAGGTTTGCACACACCATGGGAGGGAAGAGCTGAGCACATCAGAGGAGGAGGGCTCTGCACAAGCTGCTTCAGAGGATGCTGCTGTGATCTCCCCACGCCTTGCATTGGCCTCTGCAGGGTCCAGTCTGCTGCAGACAAAAGCCTTCCCTGCCAAGGTCCTTACTGGTAAGGCCAAGGACAGGATCAGGATGGAGAGGAGAAGCTGCCACTCGACTGGAATGTGGCTGTGGGTTGTGGCCTCCCCATCAGACTGAAGAGGGGTCTGGGCTCAGGAAAAAGGCAGGCAGGGCAAGAGGGAACAGGAGGTAAATCAGTGAGGATGGTGGGCATCATGGAAGTGGACCTTTGGCAGTGGAGCCCATCCCAGGTCTGTCCCAGATGGGTGGGAGCTCCCAGGTTGGCTGTGAGTGATCTGAAGGACCAGATCACCCTGTCATCACTGTCTCTGTGCTCCTCCTGCTGTGGGTGCTGGGCGGCTGTGGAGCAGTTGGGGGGGATGTCCTCAAGCAACAAGGAACCAGTGCATGGTGTAGGGCAGTCCAGGAATGAGTCTGGGATGCCTCAATCAATTGAGAGAAGAGGTTTTGGTGAGGAGGGGGAGATGGGAAAGGCAGAGGGACAGACAGGGATGCAAAAGAGAGCAAGAGGGCAAAGGAGGACAGAGCAAAGCCGAGATCTGGGTGGAGGAGACAGGTTTGAGATGCATTTCGAGGCCCCTCCTGCTCTCCCAGCACTTGCCCTGTGTCCATGAGCAGAGCAGGGCTGCTCCAGCTCTGGGCACTGTTCAGAGAAACCAACCCCACAGCAACTGCTCAGCACATCCCAGCTGGCTGCACAGCACCCCCGGCTCTCCCCTGCTGTGTGACAGGGCCTTGGGAGCAGGGGGCTTCTGTGAGAACCTTCTAGAAGCTTTCACCATGCCCAATGGAGCCAATGCCAACTGACTCCAAGACAGACTCTTGCTCCCAGCCCAAGGTAAACACCCTGGCAGACCTGAACCTTCAGTCACATCCCAGCACCAGCCAATCCAGATTTTCACATTAGTATAAATAGTTGATTAGTTCCTCGCTGATACCATAAAGTTAGATTCTAAGACTTTCTAAGACTGGAAAGGGCACCAAGTTTTGGCTTAAAGGGGTTATTTTCATTCTCAAGCTGTGTCATCAAAATCTTCAGTGATACCCCATAGCAGCTCAGCAGACAACACACGGGCTGTGCTGCTTAGAGGCAACATGGGAAGTTCCCCCGGGCAGTGGTCACAGCTCCAAACCTGTCTGAGTTCAAGAAGCATTTGGACAATGCTCTCAGGCACAGGTTGGGACCGTTGGGGTGTCCTGTGCAAGACCAGGGGTTGGACTCGACAGTCCTGATGGGTCCCTTCAACTCAGTATATTCCATGATTCTAGGATTCTGTGGTTTCATGAACTGCACTTCTCACCAGCTCATCCCAGCAACCTCCCTGTGCTGTTGTCTGCATTTCCCCCAGCAAACCCAGTCATCTGATCAGAGAGTCCTGAAGCTGCTTCTTGTGACTTCTTAAATAATACCCAGAGGGGTTTATTGCCTGTAATGTGCCCCCCCCAGGACTCAGGTAATCAGTGGCTCTGTGCAGTGTCACACAAGTGCTGCCGAACGCCAGCGGCAGCTCCTGCCAGCACCTGCCTCGAGCATCTTGTCATCAGCCATCTGCATCCCATCTCCTCCAGACAAACCCCTGTGCCCGGCCCTCTCAGCCCCTCCTTTCCCCTGCCTGCACAGGGATTGTGGCTGAGGATGCAGAGCGTGGAGGAGATGCTGACTTGGCTGGGAACCAACCCAGAACCAGTCCCCAGAACTGCAGGTGACATGAAGTGCTCCCTCAGCAGTGCCACTCTCTCAGCAGCCAGGCCTCAGATGCTGCAGGGCTTCACCCAGGGGTGCTGTCTGGGGCTGGTGGTCTCCTCTGAGGTGAGCTGAGGGGCTTGAGGCTGGTGATGTGCCACCAGGTAAGGTGGGAAGATGGGGCAGGGAAGTGTTCTCTGGAAACCACCCTCACGAGCTGCTCCCCAAGTACATGTGTGCAGGGCCAAACTACCAGGACTCCACCCCAGACCTGTGAACAGGTCTGTGTCAAGGAAAACTGCACAAAATAGCATATTTATAAGGAAAATCACCCTGCCACACACAGCAGGGATGACTTGCCTGCAGAGCAGGGATCCCACAGCAGTTGGATTTTGCCCACTGCTGTGAAGCTGCAGTTGGTCCCATCATGCCTCCTACCACATCCCAGGTCAGGGACCTCTACTGCTGAATCCCGTTGATCTCTGATCCCTGGCCCAGGACACAGGAGCATCCCTGGTTCCCCTGCCTCATCCTGCAGCACTGCTGCTCCCAGCTCCCCACACCAGCTTCCAGGCAGCTCGTGTTACACTCGCCTTTGGGCTCTCCCTGTGTCCCTGTTTCTGGGCTGGAAAAAGTGACTGTGAAAGCCCAATTTTCCAGGGAGTTACCTGATTCTGGAAACAGAAGCTTTAGGAAAAGCATCGGATGTTGCAACAGAACAGAGGTTTTTTCCATGTTTTCACTCTGGGGCTGTGGGGGGGATTGCAGGCCCAGGAGGTAGGTGAGCTGGGACCAGCCCCCCCCTCCATGTGCATGGAATGCGATGGCACAGAGGCAAGTGAGCTAAAAATTAAAACCTGGCAGATCACGCCAGGAACAACTTGGAGGAGCAGCTTGCTAATGGTGTAAAAGCTGGTAATAAAAGCTTTTTCAAATACATCAGAAGCAAAGAGCCTGCCAAAAACTCTGCAGGGCCAAGAGATGGTGAAGATGTAAGAGAAACACTCTGCGAGGAAAAGGTCACACAGATGAATTATCTGCATCATCGTTCACAGGGAGGTCCCAGTGCCAGAGCAGTTCTTTGGGGATGGAGGTCTGGGAAGCATTTCAAACCAAAACATCAATCAGAAACAGGAGCAAACCACCAGAACCAGGTGGATTTAACTCCAGAGATCTGAAGAACTCAGTGGTGAAAAGGCTGAACTACTGAACTGTGAGTTACCAGACCTTGGTGCCACAGGAGTGGGGGGCAGAGACCCAGCCAAGAAGAGCAGAGCTTGGCCTGTGCTGGGTGGGGAGTGCAAGGTTTGGGTAGAGATGCAATATCAGTTGATTAGACTGAGTTTTCAGCACACAAAACTGGAGATCTGCTCTCAGTACTTCAGGACTTGGGCTCCAGTCACGCCAACTGTTTTTCACACCCACTCTGAAACTCATTCCTTGCTCACTGAGGAGGAGAATGTGCTGCTGGACACCTTTCCTGTTCCTCAGCCAGAACAACCTCTACCCAAGCTGGTCATTACCCTTCAGCCCTTGGGGAGGCACAGGGACCTGCCCTGCCCACGGTGCTTCCCTCTGGATGAGGTGAGCTGCTCTCTCACTCCTCGTAGGGAAACCTCCATGGCCAGGGGTCACAGAGCATCTGGGGGTTGGGCAGGTGACTACAACAATGAACAGCTGGGAAATAAACCTGCAGATTACACCCAGCACCAATGATACTAAGGAATGGACATGGGAAGGAACAAGGCTGTGTAAGGATGTGAGTGAAAGGATGGAGAAGCTGTGGCTGCCCCATCCCTGGAATTGTCCAAGGCCAGGTTGGACGGGGCTTGGAGCAACCTGGGCTAGTGGGAGGTGTCCCTACCCGTGGCAGGGGGTGGAATGAAATGATCTTTAAGGTCTCTTCCAACCAAACTATTCATGATTCCATGATGACTCTAAACTGACTCCTGTTACTGAGGGAAGCAGGCAGAGGTGAACAGCAGAGAGTGCAACAAACCCCTCATGCAAAACTCAGCAATGGTCCTAAAGGCCAAGTGAAGGAGAGGATCAGAGACCAAAACACAACACATCTTCCTTCATCAGCCATCCTGCAACTGATCCACCCAGTGCAGCCCCACCATCAGAAAGGGAAATGCAGATGGTGAGGGCACCAAAAGGCAGACCTGGGGATTAGGATGTGCACTATGTCCACTCGAGGAGAAGAAAGCAATTCCCTGTAGTGTGGGCAAGGTGTGAATGGGAGAAGTTTGACAGCAGACTGTAAGCCCATCAGCAGCCCAGGAGGGGAGCATTGGTGTTTCTCACCCTGCAGAAGCTGGGATTGCCCCATGGAGAGATGGGGTTAAACCAAACCACCTGTAATCATCCTCTGGGATTCATGACCACCCATGCCATGGGATTGAAAATGGTCTTTGGGCTCAGATTGGCATTAGGAATTCTAGAAACACAGGATCACAAGCAGATTTCAGCTGGAAGTGATATCTGGATATCTCTGGTTCAGCCTCATGCTCCAGGCAGGGCAGCTTCAAAGCCCCAGTAGGTTTCTTAGGGCCTCGTCCACTCAGTTTTTAAAAATCTCCCTAAATGTAGATGCCATCTCCCTGGGGCACCAGCAAGTCTGTGCTGCCCTTGGTGATGAACAGGTTCCTCACACCCATGTGGAATTTCCCTTTTTGCAGTGTGTGTCTCTTGCCTCTGCCCCCTTCCCTGTACACTTCTGATGTGACCTCGCTCCATCTTCTCTAAACTGTCCCTTTCCAGCAGTGGAAGACAGGCCACTCCTGAAGTTCTGTTTTTTGCCAGCTGAACCAACCTGGTTCCCCCAGCACTTGTTATGTCCTGTGTTATGTTCTGAAGCCCCCTGAGCATTCTGATCACCATCTCCACCTCTCCTGTACTGAGGGTCCAAAACAGGACTCCAGAAATGTCACCACCAGAGCCAGACCTGGAACAGCAGCTTATCCCAACGTGCTGGCTTTGCTCTTGCTGATGCAGCCCAGTACAGCCTCAGCCTCCATCACTGTTGGGACACGCTGGGGACAACAGGTCCGTACCACAGGGTGGCCCAGGTGCAACAACAGCCTCAGAAAGCCCAGAAGCTTCTGCTAGAAGAGCAGAGAAGAGAGAGATCAAATGTCTGCCCACAGAGTGAGGGTCTGCAGCTGGGGGGGATGTCCAGAGCCTCTGGTCATATTGGTCACTCTGGAGTCACAGAGGCTCAGGAGTAAATTATCAAACCACTGCAGTTCTTTGTTCTTTAGCCTCGTTTTCTTGAGCGTTTCAAACGACACTGAGACATTCCAGCCCTGAACTTGTGTGATCCTGCAGCAGAGCCCATGTGCTCTGAGAGCACTGCGGGTAGGTTTGGGGCCTGTTCATGGCATCCCAGTAGCAGCAATGCAGTTCCTCGGGGGGGCCTGTCCCAAAGGCATGTACTGAGCTCTGGAAACACACTGGTGGGTTTGGAGCCAGCACTGGGGCTCTGTTTGTACTTAGCCCTGCAAGTCTGGGAGTCGAACCCCTTCCCTTCTCAGAATCATCTGACTCCAACATCTACAGCCACAAGAAGAGAAAAGCCTGGATAAAAGGAGGCTCACGGGGACCTTCTTGTTCTCTACAACTAAGAGGAGGTTGTAGCCAGGTGGGGATCAGGGGCTGTTCCCAGGGAACCAGTGACACGACAAGAGGAAACGGTCTCAAGTTATGCCAGTGGATGTTCAGGTTAGATATCAGGAGGAATTACTTCATGGAAAGGGTGGTCAGGCACTGGAAGGGGCTGTCCAGGCCGGTGATGGAGTCACCATCCCTGAAGGGATTTAAAAGATGTGGAGATGTGGCACTTGGGGACATGGTTTAGTGGTGAAATTGATAGTGTTAGGCAAACATTTGGATCCGATGATCCTAGACACCTTTTCCAACCTCAGCAATTCCATGATCCTGTGCTTCTGTAAGAAAATGGTGCAACCTGCAGTAAAATGCCCAGAGGTGGCACCTGGCTGGGGGCAGCTCCATGGCCCCAGGGCAGAGGCACCAGCTGCGAGTGCCCAGCCCTGTGCCCTGTGCCCTGTGCCTTGTGGGACACGGGAAAGGTAAAGGCTGTTGGGGCTCTCAGAGGGGACTGGTCATGGGTGAGACTCTGCAGATCTGCTTGGAAGGGTGAGAAAGAGGTGAGAAGGGTGAGGCAGAGGTGAGAGGGGTGAGAAGAGCTGCCCAGGGGCAGCCCAGCTGTCTGGGACCAGAGGTCAGGACCGTGGATGCAGCTCAGAGAGCAAAGCCCTGGGCCCAGGCTGCAGTGCCAATCCCTCAGCTGAGGATGGTGAGCCTGTGCTGCGAGGCGCCAGCGCAAACCACAAGAAAGCCAGGCTGGGCTTCTCTGGAGCACTCCAAGCTTGACAATTAATGCAGGCAAGCCACTGAATTATAGGCTGGAGACACTGGGAGCCCAAATGGCAGCTAACGAGGGTTGTTGATTGGCTTTCCGGAGGCCATGGAGACACAGACACTTATTCTTAGAGACAGGGATCCCAGAGGGACCAGGGCGGACAGTGGAGTCTCTGCAGCTCTCACATCCTCCCTGGCCTGGCGCTGCAGGAGTCACATGTCCCCACGCTGGATGGGACCAAGGGCAGGCATGCAGGGAAAGGGGGCAACCAGCCCCAACCCCCAGCATTTTGTTCAACCTCAAATATCCCAGTTAACTTCACCACCTCCTTTTGTGCCATGTACCTCCACCCTGAAGGACAGAGCTTGCCCTGAGGAGGGATGAGGTGTGAGGGCAGCAGGTGCCAGTCCCTGAGAGCTCTGGGCAGAGCCCACAGGATGCTCTTGTCACGGTGGTTCTGGGAGGGCAGCTGGGGAGGGCCAGGTGAGACAGCTGAACTTCCTTAAGGCAGGTCAATGTTGCAGAAAAATAAGCCCAGTGTCAAGGAATTGTGGAAGCATCACATCCCCAGTGCTGAGCACACCCTCCCTGTGTGTGCTCCCAGACACACCATCCAGCACAGGAAGGTTTTACAGTCAGTGCATGTTCCCCATCACACCACCAGTTAATTGCTGAAGTATTTGAATCCTTTCTCACCAGAACAGAGGCCGTGTGCTACTGTCCTTCCCCTCATCTCCACACTGGATTTTCCCTCCCTGATTATTTCTGTGTTTATGCTCTCCAAGCACCAGCCAGGCATGAGCCTGGCACCTCCCGCTGCAGGTCAGTCAGCTCCAGCCCTGACTGGAGCAGCCAAGGGCAACCAGCTGGAAAATCGCTCCCTGGATCAGGCACCACTGCCTCAAGGTCAAGGCAGCCCTGTCCATGTCAGGCTCTGGCTCTGGGGTGGCTGCATCACCTCAGGACACGTGTCTGGGGCTCACAGAACGAACCAGTTCTAGCGCTGGGCCAGAGCAGACCCCCCTGGGCAGGACTGGGCAGCCCAGGGCACTCCTGGAGTGTCTGAGAGACAGATCTGGGGCTCTCTCAGAGGCACCAACAGGGATGGATGAGCATGTTTATGGGCAGGGATTTATTTGCCAATGCAAGAAGCAAACGCCCAAATCCCACCACTGAAATGCATGACTGGACATATGAGAATGTCCCCAGATTGGATGCTACATTTCCCAGTGCTCACAACACAGAGATACTTGGTTAGGGCTGAAAAAGCTGATTTCTGAGGTTGTCATCAGCTTTTTGGGCAAGGAGGATGTTTGTGCCTTTGGCAGTTGGGTAATGAATCTCTGTCCCTTGTGTCCCTTAATCCTGTGTCTCTTGTGCCCCTCAACGCTGTGTCCCAAGTGCCCCTCAATCCTACGTCCTAAATGCCCCCCACCCCCTGCTCAGGCACTGGTGGGACACAGGTTCAGATTCTGTCCCAGCTGGGACCTTCCCCCAGGCCTTCATGGCACTGAGATCCTTCCCTGGATCAACGTTTCCAACTTTGCCATTAAAAAATAGCACTGACACATCTGAAAGTGCAATGAGGGGGTTTGGGTTGTTTCGGGGTTTTTTTTGTTTGTTTTTTTTTTTAATTTGCTGCAAATTCATCCCCTGAGTGGGTACCGATTTTCCAGGTACAGCAGAATAAAGCAGAGGAACATCGAGGCTTCCTAGAGCTGAACCAAGTTGAGTCACAGAGTGAGAGCTCCTGCACCTCCCCTGCCAGCCCCCAGCTCTCCCCCAGCAGGATTGTGCCAGGCTCGGGGACAGATGATGGGGCTGGGCAGGTATTGCTCAAAGGATGAGGAGCTCTGGGCTTGATCTGACCAGGACAGACACTCTGATCCCCTGGTGCTCCCAGCAGTGAAAAGACCCTGATGTGCTCTCCACAGCCTTCTGCCTTCCAGCTCCAGCCTGGGCAGCTCAAAGGCACCTGCAAGGAATTCACTCCCCTGCACTTCACTGCAATCCTGTAATGGAAATGTGCTGATGGGACTTCAAGGGAGAAATGTGCAGCACATGTGCCTGTACCTGTGTGTCTGTGCTGCTTTCATCAACAGAGGTCAAAAATCATAGAATATCCTGAGCTGGAAGGGACACAGAAGAATCATCCAGTGCAACCCCTGGCCCTGCACAGACACCCCAACAATCCCCCCCTGTCCCTCAGGGCGTTGTCCAAACCCTCCTGGAGCTCTGGCAGCCTTGGGGCTGTGCCCACTGCCCTGGGGAGCCTGGTCAGTGCCCAACCAGCCTCTGGGGGAAGAACCTTTCCCTGAGCTCCAACCTGAGCCTGCCCTGACACAGCTCCAGCCCTTCCCTGGGGCCTGTCCCTGCTCCCCCAGAGCAGAGATCGGAGCTGCCCCTCGGGAGGAGCTGCAGCCCCCGCTGAGCTCTGCCCTCAGTCTGCTCTGCTCCAGCTGGACACACCAAGTGCCCTCAGCTGCTCCTCATGGCCCCTCCAGACCCTTCAGCATCTCTCTGTCCCTCCTTTGGACACTCAAATAGCTTTAGCTCCTTCTTATATTTTGGTACCTAAAACTGCCCCCAGGACCTGAAGTGAGAGAGCAGCACCTTACAAAGCAAGAAGGTGATTCACTGTCCAGTGATGAACCTGTGGAATGATGAGTGATGGATGTGGTGCCCATCTGAGGTTGCCTTCCTGTTCTGTGTTATCAGCCTTGTGTTGTGCCACCACTGCCTGCCACCAGCAAACTGCACAACAAAGACAGTTCTGAGATTCACACAGTCGTGGTGGGCACAGACCCCAAGAGTCAAAGGTAAGAGCTTCCCAAAAAGGCTTTGCTGCCTTCCCAGCACAGAGACTGTGATACCGCTTTCCCCCAGTGCCTCTGGGAACAAGGCTTTTATCCCAGGAAATTCACAACAATTTCCCCTTATCAAAAATCCATCATTTCAACAAAACCCCCATGGATATGATTTTCTTTAATTTTCCATTTGTTGATTTGTTGTTGAAACGATAATTTTCCTTTTTCTTCCCTCCCCCCCCCCCCCCCCCCGTCCTTTTCAGGGGTTTTTAGCAGATTGCTCTTTTCCACATCCTTTTGTCAGACCCTGGTTACCACAGGATGAAGGGCATCAGCCATTGTCCTTGGGGTTTTTTTGTATTTTTCCCTTTGTTAATGTCCAATTTTGCAAACTTCTCCACATTAGAAAAGTGGTAAAGAGGACTGTCGAGAACAAAGATGAAAAAACTAAAATTAACCCAGAGTCCTTAGTAAACGTGGGCATCACATTTTTGGGATTCCCAGTGGCAAAATGAAAGAAATGGGGAAGGTGGGAAGGAGGATGAACAGCCCAAATCTCTTCCATGTCATGGCTGATTCAATCAAATAATGAAAAGACATTCTTCCTGCTGGGGAAAGAACATAAACCACAGACCTTTGGGGCATTTCTTCCCCAATGCTGTTGCTTTCCCCTCAATACATTTCTGTCCTGAGTGAGCTTGGTGCTGCCAGGTTCTGGCAGATGCCCCTGAATATCCCCGAGGCTGCACTGCTTTGCCCAGGATGGTGATTTGGGAAGAGAGGACTGAGGGCTGGAGCAGATGACCTTTGAGGGCCCTTCGAACCCAAACTGTTCTGTGACTCTCTGATGACACAGAGGGGTAAGGAGGGCACGAGCCCCTTCCACAGCCTGTCCCCGTGTTGACAGCAGTGTGGGAGGTGTTTGAGGAGCAAAGCCACGACTTCCAGCCACCAACCTCACAGCACCACTTGGAAACAGGCCCCAAAGCCACAAAGACCCTGGATGGTGCAAGTCTGGGTCCACCAGCAAAGCCAAGCACACACTCATTTGCAGAAGTGAAGACCAGCCATGGCCACGGCCAACACAAAATCCAGCCATGCAGGCTCTTCCCTGTCCCCTGCAGAGGCTGCTCAGCACCAAGGGATCTCATGGGGGGACCCTGGGAACAGGATCCCTTTTTGTACATGGGGTTGGACCCATTTAGTAAACACATTTGTCTTCATTTCCACCGTGGAAGGGAGGTTGTCCCCCACCTTCTCCTGGGCACCAACCTTGACCAACACCAACTTGTTTGCAGGTGTCAGGAACCCTCTACTTCTCCATATCAGGAATAATCATCTCAAAAGCCAAGTTTCCAAACTGCTTTGAGGTAATGATGAGATTATTTTGGGATGACGAGCCTCCCTGGAAAAGTTGCAGGGACAGTTCATTGGCACGCGGTCAAAGCTGAAAAGCCCTGGATTCAGCAACGTGGACAAAGGAGAAAGATCCCAGCACATATAAATCAGACAGGACAGTTATTCCTGAGGAGATGTAACTCAGACAGCCTGGGATGGGCTGACTGAAAGGAGTTCAGGAATTTGAAGTATGGGTGATGAGAAATTATTTTGGAACCAGCATATTCACTTTATTGAGAATAGTGGTAAGATGCCCATAAATCTTTCCAGGAGCATTTCAGGTACTTTTATGACTCTTGCATAGGATTTACTGCATATTTCCAGAAAAAAAATATAATTTAAAAGGACATTGCCGAGCAGTTTTTATAGCTTTTATTTATTTTTTAATCTCCATTGTTTACAAAGGCCTCCTCAGTGCTGGAAAATGCAATTCTGCCCTGTTACATCTCCCAGACAATGAATTTTGCTTTCTCTTTGGCATGATGAGCAGAGATGGAGGGAGGGTGTCTTGGGCTGCAACTGGACTGGGGTAGGTGGGTTGGGTGTTCCTCCTGCAGAGCTTGAGGAGCACTGGCCGTGCTGCAGGGGCTTCCCACAGATGGACACTCAGATTTTAGAACAGACACTCAGTGGGATGGATTTCTCTGTGCTGGATTTTGCTGTGGGAAGGTCACAGAGAGCTTTCCCATTGTATTTAAAAGCCCATTTTTTCAGTGGTGTTGAAAAGCCCCAAGAAGCCCTGGCATATCCCAAAGGCTGCCTTGGAAAACAGAACAGATAAGGACTGGGAGTGTTCCCCATATTTGGGCTCAGTACTGGAGGGGAGAGGGTCTGTTTTATTTGATTCCACCAGGAGCACCTCTTATCAGTCACAGAATTTCCTGAGCTGGAAGGGACCCCAAGGACCACCCAGTCCAACCCCTGGCCCTGCACAGACACCCCAACAATCCCACCCTGTCCCTGAGAGCGTTGTCCAAACCCTCCTGGAGCTCTGGCAGCCTTGGGGCTGTGCCCACTGCCCTGGGGAGCCTGGTCAGTGCCCAACCAGCCTCTGGGGGAAGAACCTTTCCCTGAGCTCCAACCTGAGCCTGCCCTGACACAGCTCCAGCCCTTCCCTGGGGCCTGTCCCTGCTCCCCCAGAGCAGAGATTGGAGCTGCCCCTCGGGAGGAGCTGCAACCCCCGCTGAGCTCTGCCCTCAGTCTGCTCTGCTCCAGCTGGACACACCAAGTGCCCTCAGCTGCTCCTCAGGTGATCCCTCCAGACCCTTCACCATCTCCATATCCCTCCTCTGGACACTCTCTCACAGTTTCATACCCAGGCTGGATGTTCCCCAGCTCCAATGGAGATGTTTTCCAAACCTGCAGCACTTCTGGCCAGAAACACAGCCCTGGAGTTTTGGCTCCAGCAGCCTCTTTTGGAAAGCCTGAGTTTGCTTAGCCTTCCCTGGCCTTCCTGGCCTTAATTGAAGTGCTGCTTCTGAGGCCAGTCACGGTGTGCTGGTGCCTCCTCTGCTCCCACATCACAGGGATCCAGGGCAAACCTGGAGCAGACACGTCCTGCTGCCACACACCAAGGGTCAGCAAGGGTGAGCACTTGTGGGCAGCAGGGAAGGGGCTGCCTGCAAGGGCCCCATCCTCCTGGCAGGGAGGGGAGGTGCTGGGGCCAGAGGATAGAGTGGGAGGATGGACCAGAAAGCATCACTTCCAGCCTGACTCCTTCGCGGACCCAGACAGCCCCTTCCAGCAACCCCTTCCCAGTAATGCTCCCTGGAGGCTCTGCGAAGAGGAAAAAGTTAAACACATCAATCAGGCAAGTCTGGCTCCTTTCCCCTTTCTTTGTCATCATCACCAACCCCTCCAGTTTTGTGGGTTTTTCCCTCAGTCTCTCTCCCATAAAGCACTTTTCATTCGGTTGCTGTTGTTCCTTTAAACACTTATGAAAACTCATAAAACTGTGAGGAAACGAGCAGCCGTTTTCTCCTAAGGAAGAAGCCTGTGCCAGCAAAACAGAAAAAAACCCCTTGCTCAACTGATGCAGAGAAAAGGAAGGAATAAAGGGAGCCAGGAAGTGAGTAGGAACGCAAGCAAGGAAGGTTGATTTTCACGTGTCCAGAACAATTGCTTTGCCAGAGACTGTGACCATGAACATCAGCATTTTCAAGGCTTGTTCCAGAGAGCCCGTGAAATCTGAATGACAAAAATGGGCTCTTCCATCTCCAGCTGTCAGTTCCTAGAGATGGGGCGTGCTCCCAGCAGAAGAATGCAAGGTGGAAACCACCTCTGCTGGGGCCAGGACACTTCTCCTACAAACTGCTTCAGTGCAGAGGGGTCAGGATGGAGGACGGGGGTGCTGAGCCTGTACCTGCAGCCCTGGGGGAGCCACCTCCTGCCATGGTGCCTTTTGCAGCAGATGGGTGGCAGGAGGTGAAGCTGCTCCAAGCCTCACCTGCAGCCTCTCTGGAGAGGGTGCTTTGGTCAGGTTTGCTTGTTATGAAGTCTGTGATAGACATTTCTTGTGCCTTCTCACACCTAGGGGAGAGTTTGAACACCTCTGTCCCCCGCTCAGGGCCTGTGCACCAAAGCAATACACGGCACTAGGAAGATGCTCAGTCTCCAGCCCCTGGATTTCTCCTCTCCCCCAGCATCAGCTCCTCGGAGAGGGCAGGTTGGGGGCTTTGAAGCTGTAGGTGTTCAGTCCACCTGTGCTGGTGTGAACAAGTGGCCCTGATGTATTTGCTTTGCATGTGGTTTTCCTCAGCTTGGTCGTGCTAAAATCCTCTTGACAGAAAATCCCAGGAAGTGGTGGCATCAATATCCCCAACAAGGGAGGTCTCTCCATGAAGTAAAATCACAGCAGCTAAAAAGCTTCCTCTGCAGGTTCATGAGTTTGTTTATTTCTGTTGCCTTTTATCAAGTAACTGATCTATTTTCTTGCAGTTTCCACAGTGTCATTGGAAGCTGAAGCTCACAGTGGGCTCAGCAATTAGTGGTAGCACAGAAATATAAGGCAAAAACAAGTATTGCTAATGAGCTGACACATTAAACAATGAGTCACACTTCCATAAGGAGCCCAAATCGAGTTATAACCCTAAATAAACAAGCTGTGAGAAACAGTTTACAAATATGAATGTGTTACTTATTTAACTGCTGTTGAGAAGCTGCGATCTGAACCCTAAGATGTATTTAAATATCTGAAGCAAATATTCAGTGTGGGGTTTGTCAGCCTGCCGTGGTAGAGGTGGTGCAGCTGGGAGGGACGGAGGGACCCTGCAGCCGGATGAGAAAACCAGCAATGGGCTGGTTCGTGTCCTCTGCCTGACGTCTGCTCCATCTGCGTGGGGACCAGGCAGGGGCTGTCCCACACAGGGAAAGGAGGCACCAAAGGCCGAGAGCCCAGAGATGATGCAAGTGGGAATGTTCCTCCTCATGCAGGCGTCTCAGGGCAATGGCAGCAATTTGGGATATCTCAGGCTCCTGAAGAAAGTCATGATAGGGTCAGGCAGAGCCCTGTGACTTTTTGCTTGGGGGAAAACTGCAGCCAAGTGGTCAAACCTAAACCGAATTTGGAACTTCCTTTACTCTTTATCAGGGCTTGTTGTAACAAGACAAGGGGGGATGGTTTTAAACTGAAGGAGGGTCAGTTTGGATGAGATATCAGGAAGAAGTTCTTTACAATGAGGTGGGGAGGCCCTGGCACAGGTTGCCCAGAGAAGCTGTGGCTGCCCCATCCCTGGAAGTGTCCAAGGCCAGGTTGGACAGGGCTTGGAGCAACCTGGGCTAGTGGGAGGTGTCCCTGCCCATGGCAAGGGGTGGGACTGGATGGGCTTTAAAGGTCCATTCCAACCCAAACCATTCTCATATGGTTCTAAGAATCTATGGGAAAGCCACAATAGGCTCTTCCTGGAGCCTTCTCTTCTCCAAGCTGAACAATCCCAATTCTCTCAACCCCAAATCTCTTGATACCCCAGAATGGAGGCCGTTTGTAGAGATTTTGTTTGTCCCAAAGAGGGGACAGAGTATGTGCTGGAGACAAATGACGACTTTCTGCCCTCTAACCTGGCAGTGAGTTGGGAATCTCCAGCCTGCAGGTGCCACCAAGGGAGAAGGGGAATGGTAACAGGGGCTGTAACGTGGGGATGCTCCAGCTGTGCCCCAGAGCAGCAGCACTTTGCTACTCTGAGACATCCTCAGCAGAAACAGCGTGGGTGACTATGACTGTCACTGCCACAGGTGACCGCCCCAGCACAGCCCCAAGTCCCCCCAGATTGTCAGTCCCAGCCTCAGCCTTCTCTGTGTTCAGTCTGCCAGTGCCACCAGAGCCAGCTGTGGGGTTTGGGACACCCTGACCCCAGCTGGCTCCAGCATGCCCTCAGCAGGAGCTCAGACCTGTGGTCACAGCTCTGACCCTTCCCAAAGCCTCCTGGCACTCATCCCATCCTCCCACCCCTCTCCCCAGGCTCTCCATCCTCTCACACCTCTCCAGGGCTGCTTCCCTGCCCAGACAGTGACAGTCCTCGAGTCACAAGTGGCAGAAGTGCTGGGACAAGCTCCTGGGCTGGCAAGGTGAAGAGGTATTAGAAGTGTATTAGGAATAACATAAATCCCAGCGATGGCAAAGGGTGCTGCTACTCAGAGGTGGTGAAATTGCTCATCACAAGGGAGGAGAGGCAGACGTGACCAGGGAGAATTTCTGCTCTGTGTGTTTGGGAGGAAGCACTTGCAACACACAAGGACAATGAAGGGCTCTCCAGCCTCTTCTTATCTAAGGAGAATGTCAAACAACATCTACGTGGGACAAACATTTTCAAATCACCCTAAAAATAATAGTAATCTCAATTATCAGTCTAATTTCACATGTCAAGAGTCTGAAAGGAGTGGATTGAGGGTTTCTGCAGCCCTCCACTGTTAGTACTAAATGATTTTGTGACCAGAGAGATGAGGTGCATCAGATTGGGCAGGTCCAGAGCTCAGACTCTGCCCGACCCCAAATGCATGACAAGAACACAGACCAGCTTCCTGAGTTGCAGAAACTGGTGTCTGTGAGGCTGAGCTGCCTGGGTGGGTGTCTGTCTCCTCTCGTTACCCATCATTCCTCCACTAGGTACCTGCAAACAGGGGCTTGATGCTGGATTTGGTGCCTTCAGACGCTAAAGACAACTGGAAAAGCCCCCTGGGGAATGTCCACGCCGGGGGGGTGCAGAGGGGGTCTGTAGCACGCCAGCAGTTTGGCTGATGGCTGTTTTTCCTCAGCTGTCTGACCCTGGCCCCTGCAGAGGGGTGGAGGCAAGGTCACCACTCTCCTTTTTGGGAGGCAGTGCAGCACCGAGGTGGTTCAGGATGGTGTTTCCTTGGGGCTTGTGTTTCCCACATCTCAGGTCAGCAGCAAGGGGATGAGTTGTCAGCCCCATTGCACATGAGTAGCTCAGGATGAGCTAATTCATGTCCTGGAAATGCCCTTTTGTCTCTAGTATGTGTGGGGGAGCAGCCCAAGAGTTCCACCTGCATGGGAGAAACTGTGTTTGACAATTTGAAGTCTCTTTCTTTGCCCACACAGAGAATCAGAGAATTATTTAGGTTGGAAAAGACCTCTAAGAACATGGAGTCAAACCCCACAGGGACATTAGAGTGGTTGGACTGGGCCAGACCCAGGCTCCCTCCAGCTCCTGGGCTGTCTCCAACCAGGTCAGCAGCAGATGCTCAGAGACGCAACGCCAGCACTGAGCCTTCCCCACGGTGTTTTTCCTGGCTCCAGGAATGATTCAGGGACTGCCAGAGCTGCATATAGCATTTGGGTCAGTGCAGCAGGGCCTGTGGCAGCCACCAGCGGCCCTGTCATCCAGGAATTTGTCTAACCTGCCTTTCCAGGCACTGACATTTTTGGCCTTCCTGATGTAGTGTGGCAACAAGTTTTAATTAAACACTGAGTGGAAGTGTTGCTGAGGCCTGTGTTGGAATGCTGGATGTGGCTTTGGTATCTGGATTTTCTAGAGGATGTGGAAAGTTTGCAGGTGCTGAGCAAAGAGGCACAGAAATGATACATGAGCTGGAAAAAACACCTTGTGGGGGGACATTTAGGAAGAACAACTCAACAGGAAGGATAAACTGGAAAGGGGTTAAACCCCAGAGCTCTTCAGTTCACAGGGGCAGAACCCAGAACCAGCCTGGACATCCAGCTAGAACCATTTTTGTTGGAAACAAGGCAGTTGTTCTCAGTGTACGAGAGTTCAGCTACAGAATGGGGAGAGTCCATCTCTTGATGCTTCTGCAGAGATGTTTCAGCAACAAGCTTTGGGTTCAAACTGCAAATCTGCTTAAACTACCTGTCCAAGGAATGCCAGTGACAGCTCACACCAGGCAGGTTTCACACCTGAAACCACCAGACCCACAGTTTCCTTCTGTCTTTAAGCCCAGTGAGTCACAAGCCCTGCCCCATGCCCAGCAGCACTGTCCTCCTCTCTCAGAGCTGTCCCACTCAGCACAGCTTGCCAAGAGCCACACGCTCCCAGCCCAGGCCCAGGCTGTCATTGTCCCCAGCAATTCAGGCCATTCTTGTGCACACAGTGACCCAGTCCATAGGCACAGGCTCAGCCTAAACCTCTGCTCCAGTGGTAGGTAGGACATGCTGATGGAATGTAGTGCTGGGCACCCACTCACAGGCTGCTGTTGGGTGACCCTGTACCCCGTGTAGTGTTTCACGTCAGTGAGGAGCAGAAAACACCCAAGAGGGGAGTCTCTGTGGTGTCTGTCTCTGGTGCAGCAGAACAGACCCTTCTCTGTCCCTCCATCATGCCAACCCACTTACACACCATCCTTCTCTGCAGGGTGCCAGGGAGGGACAGGGGACATTGCAAGGGCCAGAGGGCAGGGAGGGGCCACATACTCACACCATGAACCTCTTGTACCCGCATGAGGGCTGTGACTCGTGCCAGAAATGTCCTCGGCACATGGGACACAGGACACATCCAACCCCTGTGAGACCCCTGACGTGCAGACGTGTGCTACATGTGACTCCTTGTGCTCACCCACCTCATTATCTCCCATTTGGAAACATTAAGCCCATAGAATCATATAATCTCACAGAATATCCTGAGTTGGAAGGGACCCGCAAGGATCATCGAGTCCAACTCCCAGCACAGGACAACTCCAGCAACCTCCCCCTGTACCTGGGAGGGAGGTCCATGTCTTTCTGGCCAGTGTTTGCCCAGCACACCACACCAGAGGGATTTTTGCCTCCCTCCTCCAAGGGCAGAGATGACCCCACACCCGGGCAGAGCTCATCAGGGTGGCTGTGCCCTGTGTGTGACACTCTGGGTCTCACCCTGTGCTGGGCACGTTTCTGCCCCTGTCAAGGACAGATGCACTGGAGAAATCCCAGTCAGCCTCCGGAGGAAGCGCATGAAGTGGTGGGAGTCCCCTGGGAATGATCAGCTGCCAGTCCCATCCCTTAGCAGTGATGGTGAGGATGAGGATGCTAAGAAATACGTGAGGGTCACTCTGAGAGGGGGCTAAGGGTGAGTCCAGCCCATGGGGCACATCCAAGAGCTGCATGTCCCCAGCCCACGGGGCACAAACCACATCCCAGGGTGGTGCCAGGACCCTGGCAGATTCAGCCACCAGAGAAGCATCTCAGGCACCTCCAGTGGCTGCCCCTCTGCACCACAGGTTGCCCCTGCTGCTCGGGGTGAGGCTGTGGGTGTGTGATGCAGGCACAGAACCCCTCGAGGCTGTGGAATGGGCAGAGGACAGACCTCTCCTCCTTTGCCAGAGAAGCACCAGGAACTCCAAGGAGAGGGGCTCAGAGCCCCATGGTGGGTGTTGGGTCCCCCTCCCCACCTTGGACGTGGCAGGTGCCCTCAGCAGTGCAGGGAGAGCTGAAAGGTCAGAGATGGAGCTGGACCTTGGCTTCCCTCTCCCAAAGAGATCTCCGGATCGCTCCTGCCTCCAAGCACAGCCCCATCCCAGGGCAGGACAGGCTCTCCATGGCTCTGGGGCACCAAACAGCCTGAGGCAGCATCACAACAGGGAACACCTCCCAGCCTCCAGCCTGTTTCCAAGCTCTCTTACCCTCAGGGCAATTCCCTCTCCTCTCCGAGCTGTGCCGGTGAGGTGTGAGGGCAGCAGCTCCCGGGCTGTGCCGGGTGCCTCGGCCCCACTCGCCACCCCTGAGCAAAGAGCACAGAGCTGCCCCCAGGGGCAGCCTCCGCCGGTAATTAGCTCAGCACACACCTTGGGTCTTAAGTACACGGTTAGAAACAGATCAGTGTGAGACATCTCCTTAAGTCTCACCTGGGAATCGCTGCTATCACCAAGCCCTGCTTTCCCAGTCAAAGATGATTTACTCTGATCTGCACTATTGATTTTATTGTGGGAAATGTGGTGATACCTAGAGAGAGAGCGAGACAGAGGTTTGACTTATGTGAGCATGTGGGGAAGGCTCCAGTCCCCATCACAGTGCCTGCCTTTTCTGCATCTGTACCAGAATTATTTTGTAGTGTTTTATGCACCCATCTGCTCCCTGCATGCTCTCTATAAATCTCACTGGCTCTCTCACACACACACATGTTTGCTTTCCATGTAGATTACTTATGATGAGAGTCTAATTAGACCCGGGGAAGCCTGCCTACAGAGCGAGCCCGGGGAGAGCTTAATTAAAGTCAATGGAGAAAATTATAGGGGGAAAAAAAAAATTAGGGCAGCAAGGAGAAAATATCAAGAAAGAAACTGAGGGGAGAAAAAAAGAGACAGGGAAGTAACAGCACCAGTGAGGAAGGGTGTGAGGCTGTCAGGCCTCCCGGAGCAGCCACCCAGAGCTCCAGGATCGAGGGCAGGACTGCTGGTGCTGCAGCCTGGAGATGTCTGTGGGTCAGGAAGGGGGCAGGTGACAAAGTGGGTGGATAATCACAGCCTTGTGCTTGGGAGTCATGGCTGAGTGAGGATCCTTCCCTCTTGCCCTCTTCCCTTGGACATCCTCTGCCAAGGTGGATGAGATGGGCTGGGAGAGGCACCTGGCCCTGAATCTCCTCTCCATGTGTGCCTCGAGTTCTCCCACTCCCACTCACACCACATACCCATAAACTGGGCAAACAGATGTGCAGTGGATGCACAAGGTCTGGATCCTCACAGTGTCTGTCCCCCATTCCCAGAGGGAACCCTCTCATTCTCATGGAATTTACTGCTCTTGTGCGCATGGGATGTGAGGTGGTGGAGAATCCAGCCTGAGAGAGCAGCAGGGATTTTGGGAGTCACCACAGCGCACTGTCCTCCCCCAGCAATGGCACTGTGGAACTCAGTGACTCCTGGCTGAGGGAGAGCATCTCTTTTAGAAAGTCTTGATTTAAAGATCACAAATGATGGAGAATCCACCACATCCCTTAGCAAATTGCTCCAATGGTTAATTACACTCCCTGTTTAAAAGATGCATCTTATTTCCAATTCAGGTTTTTCTAGCTTCAGCTTCCAGCCAATGAATCTCATTACATTTTCTATCTTCTAGATTAAAAAACCCTCCATTATCAGAAATCTCCTCCCTCCATAAGTATTTATAGACTATGATCAAGTTGCCTCTTAACCTTCCCTTGCTAAAGTAAATAGGCTGAGCCACTCCATCTCTCCCAGTCAGCCAGGCCTTGCACATCTCCACCCATTCCTGCTGCTCTTCCCTGAGCCCTCCCTGGGCCTGCACCATCCTGGACCAAGGCCCTGGATCAGGACAGGTGAGGAGGTGGTGTCCTGGGTGCTGCCATGTGCAGATGAAGGACCAGGGAGGCTGGTTGTGCAATGGTGCTGCTGTAAGAGGTCTTGGCGTGGATAAGATGCACTCTGTGCCCAAGGTGGTACCAGCAAAGAGAAGATTCTACATTGAATATCGAGAGGAATAGGGTGGGATGGCTTTGGGAACAGAGATAAGTAGTTAGGAATCACAGAATCATTAGGATTGGAAAAGACCTCTACGATCATCAAGTCCAACCTTTGACCAAATACCACCCTGCCACTGAACCATGTTGTGAAGTGCCACAGCTACATGTTTTTAGAACACGTCCAGGGATGGTGACTCCACCACTGCCTAGGGCAGCCTGTGCCACTGCTTGACCATTCTTTCAGTGAAGACATTTTTCTTAATCTCCAACCTGAACTTCTCCTGGTGCAGTTTGAGGCCATTTCCCCTTGTCCTATCACTTGTTCACCCAACTCCCCTCCCTGGCTCCCCCCTCCTGTCAGGGAGTTGCAGAGAGTGAGAAGGTCACCCCTGAGCCTCCTTTTCTCCAGGCTGAGCCCCCCTTGCTCCATCAGCTGCTGCTTATCAGACTTGTGCCCCAGCCCCTTCCCCAGCTCCGTTCCCTTCCCTGGACACGCTCCAGCCCCTCAATATCTTGTCATGAGGGGCCCAAATCTGACCCCAGGATTTTCCCTGTAAGAGGGAAACCAGGAGAAGAGAGGGGTGATGCAAGGAGAACATTGGCTGGGCGGGGGATGGGGGCAGCAGGATTTTGGGGGGCAGGGGCTGCAGGATCACATTGCAAAGTCAGTTGGGGGTGATGCTGCTGCACTAAAGTCACTCAGCAAGGAAAGCTGGGCACGTGTGTCTGTGCAGGCAGCAGGGAAGGAGCTCTCAGTGTCCCATCTGAACAGGGCTGGGGGCTCTGCCAGGTCTTGTTGATAGCCAGCTCAGGTTCAGGGTCATCTCTGCCCCTCTCAGGAGGTGCAGCCTGGGAAAAGGTGCAGACTTCACCAGAGTGAGGATGGGAATACCAGGAGAGGCTGAGCTGCGAAAGGCACTCACATTATAGGGCTGTGCTGCTGCCAGAGGTGTGATGAGCTCCCCCAGGATTGTCCTGTCCGGGATAATTTGGCATCAGCGATGCAGACATCTGTCTTCAGGCAGCTGGTTGTCCTGCAGTCATGTTGACAGGCACAGGCTGAGCTTCCTGCTGCTTATTGCTCCAGACTAAGGCAAAGAGAGAGGTCCTTGGGTGATGCAGTGTGTCCCCTTCACAGGGCATGATCAGACATAGCTGGGAGCGGGGCAGGATGGGCTGATGCTTCCAGCATCATTATGGAGTTCCGGACTGACACATCCCCTCCACAACATCACTTTGACAGTGCTGTCACTTCTCCCACGCTGTTGGGCACCTTCTCCTGGACCAGCACTGTGTCCTCAGGATGGTTTGAGTCAGCCTCAGCAGGACCTGTACCCAAAATGCTGGAACCTGATGGGAACATTGCAACCTGTGCAGTGCTGGTCACAGGTTGGGAACTGCCTGTGTCCCATGGTCCCATGGCAGCCTTCAGGGCTTGCCCCTGCCCTGTATCTCATCACAGCCCCCATGCACTGGGGTGTGACAGATCCCACAACCAAGGGGAGTGCTATAGGGAATGGTGGGTCTGCTCCCTCCCTTTCTCTGTGTTACAGACTGTTAAATCCTCTCCAGTTGGGCTAAAATGGAGTTTTCCTGGAAAGCAGTGATACAGATGTGCTTCTGCTCCCAACATCCAGCTGTGGATTCCAGTGCCGTCTGCTTGATCTCATCCTCACCGACTGGCAGCTGGAGCATCCTGTGGGGGGGCTCTGCCCAAAGCCACGTTTTCCTGCATGGTGGAGAACCAGGGGCTTGATGTCCAGGGCAGTGCAGAGTCCAGCAGGCTCTGGGGAGCTGCCCCTGTGGGCCAGTGAAATGAGGATCCTGCTGTGAGCACGGGCAGCATGAGGGGGAGGCTCCCCCCATCCCTGGAAAGCCTCCTCACACCCACAGCCGCAGCCCCTGGCTCCTCCTGCCTGGTGTCAGATGCAATCAGGGAGACGAGCTCCCTCAGTACGGCCAGCACACACTGTGTGGTCTCCCTCTGGCTTTAGGCTCCCAGAATTTCTTCTTCTCTCTGAGAGATGTCAGGCTGAATAAAGCTAAATAGATCCTGATGGAGGAAAACTGCAGTTAAGTGGGTTGGCTGACTGCTTGCCTTCTTTTTATTCTGTTTTCTAACTTGCCACAGATAGAAAACCAGCAGGGAAATGAACTGGCAGGCCCTCGGTCACGGTCCCTCGCTCTTGCAGGCCGTGTCCCCTGAGCCTGGTTAGCTCGGCCTCCCTGCCAGGACAGGAGGCCTCTCCAGTGCCAGGAGGAGGGTCAGCACCTGACAACTGTGAAATGAAACCTGTGTCACCTTGTGCCTGGAAGATTAGTAAGGGATCACCCATCCCTGGCGACTCTAAGCCAGCGGGGTCCTGCCCACGGCCATCCCCCTCCTGTGTGCCAGTGCCGGGAGCAGATGGGAGCTCAAGGCAGTGACCTGGTGGGGGGCAGAGGCCATCCCGTGGGGATGCCCTGCTGAGGGTTGGGGAGGACAAAGGCAAGCCCAAAGTCCTTGCAGAGTGACCAGATCTCGTGATCTCAGTGTGCTCCATGTGATGTCTGACCCTGCCCTCACACAGCCTCTGTCCCAGCCTTGGCTCCCCTTCAGGTGTGCACGTTTCCAGGGCACACGATGTTGGAGACTGCTTGGAAATGGGATGATCATGAATCAGAGACTCACAGAAAGGTTTGGATTGGAAAGGACCTGAAATCCCATCTTGTTCCACCCCTGCCATGTTGCTTCCACTAAACCAGATTGCTCCAAACCCCAACCAGCCTGGACTTGGACACTTCCAAGGATGGGGCAGCCACAGCTTCTCTGGGCAACAGTGATGGATGAAAGCAGCCTGAGAAGGCAGGATGTGCTCCAGCAATTGTGTTGAAATCTGATTTTTGAGCCAGACTTACAATTCTGGGGAGAGGCCAATTTGTGTTTTCCCTTGTTTGGAAGCCATCAACCAAAACCACTGTCCAGAGCACCTGTGGGACAGCATCCAACAGCCATGACAGGGAAAAAACGCTGGTTGAATGTGAAACAGTGGCCAGTGGGGAACTGCTTCAGCACTGGCTTTCAAGAGTCCTGAAGAGGCTGACAAAGTGGAACAGCAGACAGAGGCGTTTGGGGCACGTCATGACAACATGACCAAACCAAAATCTGATCATTTTGAAGAAAATGCTCTCTTCAAAACATGGCCCAAGTTCAGCAAAGACCAAGCACAGAAGATGATGCAAATGCAATAGGTGCGAGAAATTAAAAGACTTTGTGTTTCAAAACACACAGTTTATTGGTGAGTGTGGTGGTGGTGGCTGGTTTGACTGTTGCAATTGTTGACCTTAAAGGTCTTTTCCAACCTTAACAAATCCATGAAAATTTATCTCATGGTACTGGAACTGCTCCATGCTGTGCCCAGACATGTGCACTACCTGGGATCAACTCTGCTGTCCCACATTGGCCAGACAAGATTATTGACAGCAAAGATACACCCCCCAACGTGTGGTCCAAACATAGAACCACAGAATCAACCGGGTTGGAAAAGCTCTCCAAGATCATCAAGTCCAACCCTTATTGAGTCCAACCCTTAAGTCAGGAAGAGTGCACAAAAAACCCAGGGAAATCCACATAGTCTCAGGGCATCCTTGGTCCAGGGTCATCACAGGCCTGTTGGATTTCACGGAGGAAATTGCTTCTTGTCAGAGGAACATGACTCAGATTCCATGGAGTGGTGGTAATTGGCACATCAAGCAGAAATGCAACTTTTCCTGGAGTTTTCTCACTGGATTTCTAGAGCTGCTGAGAACAGCAGGGCACTGTCCATGATTTCAGAGGCTCAGCTCAGTAATTCCTATTTGGTGCATCAGCTTGGGCTCACACACAGGTGATGAACCATCGAGTGGGTTGGAAGGGAAGTACCAAAGGCAGAGCACAGTGAACCCCTGACCATCAGCTGCCCCCAAGGGCAGGTGCTGCCCACAGGGCCCCTCTGGAGCCCCTGCCCTGTGTCTCATCACATCCCCCCTGCACTGGTGTGTGGCAAATACCCACTGCAATGACTTTACAAGGACCAGCAGAAGCGGGCAGCTCATAGACTTTCCCCTGAAATATTTTTTCCTAGTTTATTCCAGGTGTCCTGGTGCTCCTCCCAAAAAACAGGACTTTTCATACCAGGGGTTTTGTCTCTCCCTTCCTTTTATATTTTATGCTGTTCTTTCCTGTCTTATCCCTTTTTCCTCAGTGGTGAAGGAGATAAAACCAATGGAAATTTTTAGGTCATTAAAACTGAGATCATTCCAAAGCACATTTTTTTTTTTTTTGAAGACAGGGATTTAGTATCATTTTCACTTATCCAGTGTGTGATTTTTCACTCATCTCTAACCACAGAGAGCCCCATAGAGAGCCACCTCCTCAGATGTTTGAAGGCATTTGGACCAGATCCCAGAGCCTGTGAGTTTTTTTGGGTCACACCAACTGATCCCAACTTGTTCCAGGAGCACCATGAGCAAGAACAGGAACAGAGATGCCAGCTGCAGACACATCAGCAAGAGGCACACACAGACAGGTCCTGAGCAGGGCACCACATCTTCTGGCCAGGAATCCAGCTGTGCCAACTTCACTAAGCTCAAGCACCCAACACAGGTATGTTTGAAGCTCTGGCATTTCCTGGGACCTGTTTTCAGGTGCCTTTCTGCAGCAGTGATGTGTGTCATGGGAACAGTACCAGCAAATAAATACAGACCTCTCCCCAGCCCTGCCCACACATCAGCCCATGAGGCCAGAAATGTGTTCACAACAGGGTGGCAGATGATTGTCTTCCTTTCCTGTAGCACTGAAGGTTCACTGATGTGCTTTGACAAGCCTGGTTTGTGTTCTGCTGTTACAGGGACATCACAAAAGTCTGGATGAGGGGTAACTTTGCAGCCCCTCTTTAACCAACACCCTTGTGAACATGGTCCCACCGAGGGGGCTCTGCCACTGTTGTCTGGGGATGATTCCTGCATGAGAAGTGAATCATGGTGCTATGTGGGAGCACAGATGCCTCTGAGCTTGAGAATCAGAACAAGTACTGGAGATCAAGCCCTGGGTGTGCCAGGCTGTGGGGCAGCCTCCTCTCCCTGCTCCAGTGCAGGTTAATCAGTGCTGATTAAACCAAGGCTGGCTTTTCCTAGAGACCTTTTGAAAACCTGAATTCCCATCTGCACCCCCCATGCCCCCCACCCTCAGACCATGAGGCTGAACCTTCACAGGCTCACTGACTCTCTAGGGCTGAGCCCATGATCCTTCCAAGCTGCAGTTTCTTGTTGCCCTCCAGAAATCTCCAAAGCATTTTGTCCCAATTATGGGGGTCTGGACATGCCAGTTTTTATGAGACTCCTATGAGAGGAGATGGGAAGCTCAGGGGGAGATGGAAGCTCAGGCCCCATGATGCTGAGAGAGAGGGATCCTCCATGGATGCTGGGGCTTTGCTGGCACACCAGAGCAATGTGCTGGTGCTTGCCTCTGATTTATTGGCAGGGCTGGTAGGTGTTGCATTGGGTTAAGTATTAACAGATCTCATGAGCCTCATTAGCTGTCCTCTTTTCACTCTCCAGCTGAAGAGTTACTGCTCCAAAATCTATAGTGCCTTGGCAGCTGCCTGGCTGATTCCCAGGTTAACCCTCCCCGAGCTGCTCCCTCCGGCTCCCACATGGATCACTGCACACATCGTGTGTCACAAACCACAAAGCATCCCAACCCTGGTGCTGTCCTGCTGCTGGGCAGCGAGGCAGGAGGTCTGTTGGGTCATTGTCATGCATATGCCTCTGCCCTTCAGAAGCCAGTGGCCCTCTCAGCAGAACCAGCCTCCCTGGCTCCCTTTCTTCAGAGGTGCCAGCAAGGCTGGTCCTGACACAGACCCCCAGGACCTGGGATATCACCCCATTCAGGAGCTCTCAGCTGGGAACAGCCCACCAGGTTGGCAGGAGGGATCTGCCTGTCTGAAGGTGGGTATCTGTCCATTGGCATCTCCATCAGGGTCCCAGTTCCCTTCAGCCGAGTCCTTCACCCCCAGTGATGCAGATGCCATCAGCAATTCATCACCCCCAGAGCAGATGCCAACAGGCTCAGGAGTTCTGGGCTCTGTGGGTGCAGGACAAATCCCCAGGGTAGTTCAAACTGGAGATGCCCCCGTCCTCGGTCAGGCAAAACCCATGGCCAGGGCAGGGCTCTCCTGTCATGGGGAGCTCAGGAGGGTGACACAGTCCCTCACAAACTGCTGGAGATGTCTCATCTCCACCAGACAACTGGGGCAGGCTCAGGGGTGCAGGCAGAGGCCTCCAGACATCTTTGCTCCAAAGGTACCGAGCACAGGGCCAGGAGCAACCAGAGGAGCACCAGGTCTGACCCCTCGGCCATGAGCTGTGAGCCAGGCACTTCTTATGACTGATGTGATCCCCAGGCGTCCCTCAGGTCCTGATGGGGATGAGCTGCTCAGTCCCCACGTCATGAAATATTTGGGCCTTTCTCCTGCCTGGTTTCAGCTTCCTTCAGAGGAGGTTTTAGCCGCCTCCACCTCACTGTGCAATTCCCACCAGATCTGGACAGTCCAGCAGAAGCATGAGCAGCAGCAACATTTTGTGGAGGCTGGAGGGTTTCCTGACGCCCTCCAGGATCCACCCCCTCCAACCAAGTGCCCACAGCCACTGGTGGCACAGGAGGAGCTGGCAGGGGTTGCAGGGGGGTGGCATGACCTGGCTCTCCTTCTCAAGGGCAGCTCTTGTTTCAACGAGCTTTGGACAGTTCCTGCAGCTCCCGGCAAGCCCATGCTGGAAAGCAGTTCCCTCAGACCTGTTAATTGTTAAACAATCCTGCCCCTTAATTACAGAAGGGAGTCAAGCAGTCAAGTGCGTTACAGGGAGAGTTGGAGGTTAACGAGCTGGGCAAGGTCATTATCTGACCTGCTCCTCCCCTGCCCCTCTTCTGCTCTGACAGGCCTGGGAAGGGCTGTGCAATCCCAGTGCTTCACATCCCTCATTAACCAGCCCGTGCAGGCTCACTCTGCCATGGCAGGGACCCCCTGGCACCAGCCTGTCCCCCTGACCCTGCCCAGGATGCTGCTCAGGGCAGAGCAGAGGGCACTGGGAGTTGCTGGTGGGGATCTGGGCACATTTCCAATAATAGTTTCCTGGAGCATGTGGCAGTGCAGGTGGTGATGAGGGTGACCATCAGCACAACTCTGCAGTGGGCAGTGAGCTCCAAAGGGAGCCTCCTGCTACCTCTGCGGAGCTCTTAGCAAGACCCCACACGGTGGACAGACTGAGGGACTGGGGAAAGGTGGTGTCTCGGGGGACCTGGGTTCAGGGAATTCTTTTGCACAGTGCATAGCTGGCTGTGAGCCACTGCTGGTACTCACACGGTGGCAACTTCCCCTGGCATCTCTCCCCCCTGCTGTGTGATGCTGCTGGTCCCCATGGCCAGCACCTCGTCCCCCCTTCAAAGGACTCTCCTAGAAGTTCCCTTGAGGAAGGAACCAGCCCCTTTCTCCCTCTCAGGGACAGAAGCCTGTGTTTGGAGAGGTTTGTGTCTTGTCTGGGGGAAGAAAAATGAGATCTGACAGCTCTTGAGCTGGTCCTGTGAAGGCCCCACTGCTTCCCAGTGGACCTTAAGCAGTGCCTGGGACAGACACGATACCAGGAAATCAGGTGCATTAAAGCTCAGCACTTACTGTCGCTGATGTGGAGCTTCATGTGTTCAAATACCCTTGCAGATACGGAGCCAAGTGGCATCCTGAAGGTCAGGGAGGAGATCAGTGGGATTGCAAGCCAGGAAACCATCCCAGGCTGGCCACAGCATCTGAGTGCCGAGGGGGGTCAGCCTTTGGCCAGATGCTGTTCACCATCCATCAATAAGTTGGCAGTCAATACTGAATCTCTGCGGATAAAATTTGTCGATGACATAAAGATTGGCAGAGTGGTGAATAATGAGGCAGTCACAGGGAGCTGGATCACTTCCCTCGCTGGGCCCATTCCAGCAAAATAGGTTTTAATAGCCTCAGATGCAAAGCAGTGCACCCCAGAGCAGGGCTGAGCTGGGGCAGGGGCCAGATCTTCTGTCACAGATTCAGAGAACCCTAGAATGGTTTGGGTTGGAAGGGACCATTAAAAGTCACCAAGTTCCTCCCTCTGCCATGGGCAGGGACACCTTCTACTATCCCAGGTTGCTCCAAGCCCTCTCCACCCTGGCCAACAATTCCTTCCCAACATCCCATCTCTCCCTGCCCTCTGGCAGTGGGAAGCCATTCCCTGTGTCCTGTCCCTCCATGCCTTGTCCCCAGTCCCTCTCCAGCTCTCCTGGAGCCCCTTTAGGCCCTGCAAGGGGCTCTCAGCTCTCCCTGAAGCCTTCTCTTCTCCAGGGGAACCCCCCCAGCTCTCCCAGCCTGGCTCCAGAGCAGAGGGGCTCCAGCCCTGCAGCATCTCCATGGCCTCCTGCGGACTTGCTCCACGTCCTTCCTGTGCTTGGACCCCAGAGCTGGAGGCAGCTCTGCAGGTGGGGACTAACATGAGAGGAACAGAGGTACAGAATCACTTCCCTCAACCTCAGGTCAAGCTGAATTTGATGCAGCCCAGGACATGATTGGCTTTCTGTCCAAATCTGGCTGCTTTGCCTACCAGGTTTCCCTCTGCCCATCCCAGAAGGTTTTAGCCACCTGAAATCCTGGAGATGCTGGATATGAAGAGAGATTTTTGTAGAGGACCCTCAGATTAGAGGGAAGGGGGAAAAAAGAAAATCAAAGGAGGACGAGCTCCAAAGACCTGCTGCTCTGCATCTCTTCTCTGTAGGGACCAGGGACAGGCCCCAGGGAAGGGCTGGAGCTGTGTCAGGGCAGGCTCAGGTTGGATCTCAGGGAAAGGTTCTTCCCCCAGAGGCTGGTTGGGCACTGACCAGGCTCCCCAGGGCAGTGGGCACAGCCCCAAGGCTGCCAGAGCTCAGGGAACATTTGGACAACGTTCTCAAGGACATGGTGTGACTTTTCAGGGGTGGTCCTGTGCAGGGCCAGGAGCTGGACTCAACGATCCTTGTGAGTCCCTTCCAGATCAGCACATTCTCTGATTCTGTGACTCTGTGACAGGGCAGCAGAGCTGTGCCCATGCTGAGGTCCCGTGCAGGTGTCACTTGTGCTGTCCCCAATCCTTGTGACAGAAGCCACCCCCACCTCCCAGGGAAAGCCTGGCAGGATCTGGGCAGTGGTTGCTCCTGCCCAGGACCCCGTGCAGGGACCAGGGGCTGCTTCACTCAGAACCTGCTGGATCCTGGTCTGGGTATGCCCAGGCCCCTTCCTGGAGGATCCCACAGGACCAGGGTGCTCCTCCCTCCCTGCAGCACCTGCTGCTGGGTGAAACCGTTGGAGCAGCGCTGGCAGGGATTTACATCCCTCAGAAAATAATTATGGAAAGAAAAGTGCTGGTATTAATCGGAGCCTCCATTTAAGGATTAACCACAACAAATGTGTTGCATGCAGGAAGTTTATTTAACAATGCTCCCATTGTACACCCCGAGAGCATGTTTGTCTTCATTAGTGCAGTAATTCATTATATGGCCTCTCTAACATTCAAATCAGAAGGAAGAATATTAAAAAAGTAATTATACTTCTCAAAGTAAAGCTTTATGGGTAAATTGTATGCAAATCGCTGTCTAAATCAGGGCGGCATATCTTAAGCAGATCTAAAAGTTGCAAAGGCTTCCACGGCATCATTGATATGTAATCAACATAGATGTATGATTCTGCTCCTTACTTAGGCAAATTTGAATGGCAATACTCAAGTAGGTAATTGGTATTTATCACAATGGCTGATGGGGAGAAGCTATAATCTTGTTACGGGTGGGACCGGCCTGTCATAAATCAACCTGCTTGGAGGTTACTGCAAGACTCTGTCACATTTGGGTTTCCAGATGCTTTTAATCACCTTTTTTAACCTTCACCTCATTTGTAATATGGGCAAATAACCTTCAGGTCTTTGAAGGCCTCTTCTGCAGGTGTCTGAGCATTCAGGGAAATAGCTGAGTGCCCTCACACCATTTGTCCACCCCGTGATGACAGCCCCTTTTCTCTAATCAAGATAGTTTAATGAGATTTTTTTTTTCCTTACTAAAATAGCGCTAGGAATAAAACATGAAATTGATCATTTATGTGCACCAGGGAAATCATGTCATTTGGAAAATAATTTAACAGGATTGGATGGTTCAGATTTACTGCCCAAACCGCAATCACCAGTCCTGGGGAACGGGGAGGGACAGCAGAGGACAACCCAGAGACTGTTGGGGAAGTGTGAATGGGTGGAGGACACCCACCCACATGTCCCTGGGGGACAGATGTCACCCCACCACCTACCTTGCAAACCCATGCTGCTTCCTCAGGCAGCAGAGGCTGGGTGCAAGTGCTGGAAAACCTCCCCCAGGTCCTGAGGATGCAGCTGGATGCACTGGAGAGCCCTGGGGTCTGAATCCCGGCATGGGGCCAGCTGGGGTATGTGGGAATATGCAACTCCCTTTTCCCAAATTCATCCCCCCCGGTCCTGGCTGTGACAGTGGTGTCCATGCAGCCCCCTATGTCCCCACTGTCCCACAACACCAGGGTCCCACAGAACTCTGAGGTGTCAGGGCTTCCCAAATATGTAGCAGAGTCTTGGCTGACAGGTCAGGGTACCCCCGAACATCCCACACACACCCACACCCAGAGGACTCACAGGCCAACAAGATTATTGGGGGTGCCTCTGGGATCACTGGCCAGGCTGCTGAGGGACCACCAGCCCCACATCCCCACCAATGCTTGGGAATGAACGTGGCTGGGTGGGAGCACAGCTGGGCCTCTCCTCCAGGCAAGGGAGGCACAGGGTGCCCGAGGTGCCAGGCCCCAAGTTGTGCCCAACCTCAGAGGCTCCGAGGCACCAAACAGCCTGTGGGGAGCTGCTGCAGGCTGGGGTCACCAGAGAGGACGCAGGGTTCCCTCTTTTCTATGCACTGTGGCTTTCCCCTGGGGCCTGCCCAGCTCCTCCAAGCTGACGGCTCCACAGTGCTCCTCCCAGCATGGATGTTGGCATTCCCAGGTGACACCCACAGGAGACATCAGCACCTCTACCTCTGCCAGCCAGCACCTCGGTGCACCCAGCCCTAACACCGAGGGCGTGCAGGAATCTGTCAACTCAGCACCTCTCAGAGACGAGATCCCCACTCTCTTTATTCATCCGGGTGCTGTATGGGTTTTCCACCTCCTTTTGGGGGACACAGAAGCCGCTGGCCCAGAAGGCCATGGGTAAGGACAGCTGCGTCTTGTGGCCCTGCCCGTGGCAGTGGGTTGGGACTGGATGAGCTTTAAGGTGCCTTCCAACCCAAGCCATTCTGGGATTCTGTGATCTCCCAGGCAAGTGGTCCCTGTGCAACCAGGCCAGCAGACCCTGCCCAAGCCCCTGAATGTCCTTGCACTGAGCGGGGGAGCAGCAGCTGCAGAGTTGGGAACGTTCCGGAAGGCTGACAGGGAATCGCGATTCCAAATGTCCAGAGCGACGTGAAGACGATTCACAGCTGAAAAGAGGGGTGAGATGGTGTCTCTGGTTATTAATGCCGTGCTGTTTGTTCCGTGTTATTAGCAGGCCATAATGAGCTGCGCAGAGGTGAGAAGCAGATACAGAACCACGCGGTGGAAATTCATCTCCTCCGGCACAAGGCAGTTGCGGGGCTCAAGTGGGGCACTGCTGAGCACCACGAGCCAGCAGAGATCTGAGCGTTTTAGGCACTGGAGAAATGAACATCTTTTTTTCATCCCCTTTCTTTTTTTCTTTTTTTCTTTTTTTCTTTTTTTCTTTTTTTCTTTTTTTCTTTTTTTCTTTTTTTCTTTTTTTCTTTTTTTCTTTTTTTCTTTTTTTTTCTTTCGGAAGGGGAGAGAGGTTACATTTTTCTGTGTCAGAAATACGCTGCGACACGAGAGAATCCATCAAATGACACTGAGTGTCAGGTCATGTCACAACATCATTAAAACATTATATCTTGTTGATGAGGCTCTTGCCATCAATTCAGAGGGTGACTGATTCGATCTGCAAAAAGTGGAAGTTTCTGTGCCCTGTTTGGAAGACAGCTGGCAGCTCTGTGAGAGGAAGCACTATTTCATATTCTATTTAGGGCATTAAGCCTTAATCCCATTAGAAGATTCATAGCATAGCCAGCCTCAGATAGAGAGATACTTCCATAGCTCGATGGATTTCTCCTACAACACCTGCACCACATGCTGTATGGAGCCATTTGGAAAAAAAACAAGCCCACAGTCTTCCCAGCTCCTCTCTGAGAGCTTATCTCTTCCTCTGATACAGTTTAGTGCCAGGTTTTATAGACTGCTCATGCTGTCGGGAATGTTTGCTGGTATTCTGTTAACTTGATGCTTGGCTGTTCCAACACTATTCATTTAGGGCAAGCATCTGGCATGTAGCAACAAGATGGCTGATAGAATAAAATTAGGCAAGTTTATATGATTAACCATAGCTGGGAGCCAGCACTGGTCTCAGTTTATAAAAGGTTGTAGTACATCCTGTGGGTTATTTATCGAACAGAGTAAAGCTGCGTTCACAGGTTGGGAGAACCCAGGGAAACACACCTTTGGGTGCTGCTGTCACAGGTTCCTGAGAAGGTTCTGGCAGCCCTGAGGACAGGAGGAGGCAAAAGCCGTGATGCTGCAGAGCAGGGGGTGGTGGTGGCACAGGTTGCCTCTCTCTAACCCCCTACCTGAACCAGCACAGGAACTGGGAACCTGCTGCCCAGAATGGGGACCTGTGTGAGCTCAGGACACCCACCCTTCATCCCCAGCTTGTGCCTTGGTGCCAGGGCTGACCCTTGTCAGCTGAGCACCAACGGGGGCTCCTGCCCAGCAGGAGAGGCTCAGTCCCCTCATTTTGTTCAGAGCAGAGGATGATAAACCCAGGGAACAGAAAGAGAGCAGATTTAGATGGGATATTGGGAAGCAACTCTTCCCTGTGAGGTGGTGAGGCCCTGGCACAGGTTGCCCAGAGAAGCTGTGGCTGCGCCTGGAGCCTTGGAAGTGTCCAAGGCCAGGTTGGATGGGGCTTGGAGCAACCTGGGCTGGGGGAAGGGGTCCCTGCCCATGGCAGGGGGTGGACTGAGATGAGCTTTAAGGTCCCTTCCAACCCAAACCATCCTGTTGTTCTACGCCTCCTCCACCTTGGTTTGGTGTGACAGGGGACAGCCCAAGCCCCAACCCTGAGCAGAGACAAGCACTTCCCATGGAATGTCAGCCCTGCTCTGGAGGGGCACAGTGTCCCATGTGCTCCTGGCACCTCCCAGATCACCCTGTGCATCCCCCTGGCTCTGTGGGGCCACCACAGACCTCAAGCCAGATGCTCCTGTGCGTCCCTCTGGCCAGCTGAACCTGTATTTAGTCTCTTGTTGCTCAGCACCCCAGTGGCTGAGCTGGTGTTTAAACTGGTAGCCCTGATGCTGCTGGGAGAGCCAGCTGTGAGAGGGGGAGAGTGCTGGGCTGTCCCCAGGATGCCCTCCCTGTCCATTGCACAGGAAAACCGTGCCCAGGAGTCTCCTGCCCTAAAGATGCCAACACTGCTGGGAAGCAGAGGAATGTGCCCTGCCCTGACTGATTTGCTGGGGAAGGTCAATCCAACCATCATCTGCCAGTCAACCCCCCCAGGTTTTGGGGAACAGTCTAGACAGTATGGGGGCTGTGCTCTCTGCAGGTCTGGAGGTGCCTGTAACACAGGCACAGGGCAGGGAAATGGGTTTTCAAAAAATTAGGAATTAAAAAAGAAAGCAAATGCACCGTCTGAGCTGAACCCTTCAGTCCCACCAAGCTGAGGCTGTTTAATTTTGCTTTTGTGCCACTGCATTGCTTACCACAGTTCAACAGAAAGAAAAGGTCATCCTGAGCTGAAGAATGAAGCACTTGTGCTGTTGTTAAATTATAATTCCAAGTTATTCCTTTCTTGCAAAAAGTATTCCTTTTGAGGGATAGCCTTTTGCTGAATTAAAAAAGAGGCCGGAAAAACCCCACTGCCTGGTCTGAGCTCTGCATCTCTCCCAGTCTGTCTTGGTATCGTGTATGTCAGGAAATGCAGCATCACCTGCCATGCAATGGAGCCATGATTGATAACTGTGTAATAACCCTGACCCAGAAAACCACACCTGTAATCTTCCCCTGATGAGGGCTGCCCACATCAGTCTCATCCGAGTGTTTAAATGCCTCACTGGTGTTTAAACTAGTTAATTGACCCAGCTGAGATGAAATGGTGTTGCTAAGGTTGCTGGGGAGGTCTCAGCCAGAGCAGGGCCGTGGCTCTGCTCCCCCTGCAGTGGCACATCCCGTGGGCTTTGGGGGTCTCCACCCACAGGTCACCTTTCCTCAACGTGCTGTTACTTACCCCTCCAGCACCGTCCTCTCCCTTTCCTCCTCTCCCCAGGAGGCCCCTGTTCCCGGGCACAGCCCCTCATCCCTGGTGGGGCACCCAACCTGCAGCCTGAAGGCCTGAGGCTGGGAACTAGGAAACAAGGATTTTCCAAGTCATATCAAACGGTGGCCAAGAATTTTTAAATAAACCCCAAGAGCAGCTCTTTTCTAGTTTATTAGGAAAGAAGGAGCCGTGTGCTGAGTTCTGTGCTGGGCTCTGTCTGTCTGTCTGCCTCCCTGTCTCCCCCAGCCCTCCGACTCAGTTATCTATTTACCTATCTATTTACATGTATTTCTTTTCCCAGTGAATTATGGCAGGGAGGCAGTAAAGTGTTATGTATTTGCAAGCCCCATAATCTTTAAAAGCACAGTGATGCATGCTCCAGATGAGAAAAGAGCCTCCATCCAGTATGTTAATAGATAGCATTAGGGCAATAATGAAAAGCACTTGAGACAAGTAAGCCCCTATCAAAAGCTGAGTAATAGAGATGCACAGAATGAATCACAATGCACCTCCTCTGCAAAAGATATTAAGACGTCTGCTTTAGTGCAGGGTCTATTCACTCCAACAGCTGCTTCATTTCTCTGATTAAAATGGGAGTGAGGAGAGCTTTTCCAGCCATTTCCCCTTTTATCCAGTGCCTCCCAAACACCCACGAGGTGCACACAGCAGGGCCGTCTGGTGGGGGCACCCCGGGCGTGCCAAGGGCAGGACACGCGTGCGCTGCACGCGAGGACAGACACGAGCGCCGTGGGCACGTTCTGTCACGGTGACACGGGCGGTGACACGGACGGTGACACGGACGGTGACACGGGGGGTGACACGGGGGGTGACACGGACGGTGACACGGGG
>VXAY01001347.1:330232-381677 GCA_013399855.1 Oxyruncus cristatus
GGCCACGGGCGGTGACACGGGGGTGCCACGGACGGTGACATGGACGGTGACACGGGCGATGACACGGGCGGTGACACGGGCGGTGACACGGACGCACGGGGCTGTGCGGCCTCGTGTTCGGCAGCTCCCGGCACCACCGGCTCCTTCCCAGCTCCGTGGGAACAGAACAGCCCTCCCCGAGCAGCCCCGCACGCACGTCCCGCGCTGGGCACAGCCGGGGCACACACGGCCCCGCACACCGGGGCACACACGGCCCCGCACACCCGGGGCACACACGGCCCCGCACCCCGGGGCACACACGGCCCCGCACACCGGGGCACACACGGCCCCGCACACCGGGGCACACACGGCCCCGCACACCTCGGTCCCTGGCTCCCATCGCCACCACGGGGCCTGGGCTCCCACCCCAGCCCCTCCAGGGCTGTCTGCAGCCACCATGGGGGGCTGGGCTGTAGAGATCCTCCCCCCCAGCCTGTGACAGCCGCGGCCTCATGTACTGATGTGCAGAGAGGAAGGGAAGCCAGGCAGGCTGGGGGTGCAGGAGGAGATAAGGGTCAGGCATCTGGGATGCAGGATAACCTTACCAGGAGATCAGACACCAGCCATGGATGGAGGTGTTGGAGGTGTTGGCAGCTGCAGGAGGGGATGAGCAAACCCATGCAGGGACCATGCTGGAGGTGCTGAACGCACAGAGGAGGGAAATGCCCTGCAGCAATGCCTGCAAGGGCTGTCCAGTGGCCTGGACTGGACCCATGGCTGTGTCATCAGCAGCAATGCTGTTCCTAAAGCCCGAGACACCATGTGAGAGCGTCACTCCAAGACACCAGCCAAGTGCCAGGCTCTGCACTGGGGTCACCTGTGGGAAGGGAACAAACCCATGCCATGGGGACCATGAGGTGCTGGTGCAGCTTCCAGCCGCTCTGGCAGTGCCAGCACAGCCTTCGCCATGAATCCCACAGGATCCAGAGCAGGAGGATGGACAGGCAGGGCCAGAGCTCTGAGCCAGGGGTCTGTGTCTTGCCAGACAAGGCCGTGCTGAGGGGCTGTTGGCAGGCCCTGCTGGGCCCAGTGAGTTGTGTGGTTCTCCCCATCCAAGGCATAGAATCTGGGGGACTGTGAGCTGGTGATGCTGAGGGTCTTCCTGGGATATCCCTCACTCATAACCCCTGCCCCCCCATTTCTCTGCTCCCCCAGGGCATGGCACAACATGGATTAACATCTCCAGATGCACATTATTAACTACAGCAGTTATTAACATTACAGTTATTAACTACAGCAACCTCCTGGCTTAGACCTCAGACCAGGCTGTAGCAAGAGCAGGAGATGGCACAAATACCAGGAAAAAGCAGCCTGATAGTAGCTAACAGCCATAACCAGCAGGGATATTATACCTGTGATCAACTTTGGCTCGTTTCTGTGTACCAAACACACACACGAGGGTAAATCATTCTGCCCTGCCCACTATGGGCTTCTTACACCTTCCCCACTAGCACCTGGAAAGGGCTGGTGTTGCAGGAGCTGTGGATCAAAGCCTGGTCCATCCCACAGGGATGCACTGCTGGCCTTAGCTCTTCTGGGCCTCTCCTCCCCCTGCTCAGCAACATTTCTTCCTCAGGTTTTGGAAGCAACAGCCAGGAAGAGCAGATGGGCACTGGTGGTGACAAAAATGCCTCTGGCTGCAGCAGGAAATAGTCCTGGGTAGGCAAAAGCCCTCTGGCAAGGGGGAGAGGGCTGGGGGGCAGCAAAGGACTGACAGAAATGGTGGGAGCAGCACCATATCCAGGTCCTGTACCCACCACCCCACTCTTCCCCTGCTGCCCCCAATGCCCAGGCAGCTGCTGCTGGGCTCTACAAGAGCAATTGAAACAAGCAGGGGAGAAGAAGCCACCCAGAAGAGCTGCTCTCATGACAAGCCCCAGAGGAATGTCAGAGCCAGGTGAGAAATAAAAGCAGCACAACTGGAGCATTTGGCACAGAGCAAGCAAGGGCCAGGCAAGTCGTGTGGTGGTGGCATCACCTCAGAGGGCAAGAGCCCTGTGATGGGGACAGGCACAGTGCACAGCCCAGGCTCTGCACAGCACTGTCACATTCCCAGGGCAGTGGGGGAGTGTTCAAAACACAAGTGGAGTTGGCATTTCACTGTATGGTTTAGTGGGCATGGGGGGGTTTGGGCAAAGGTTGGGCTTGATGATCTTTTGGAAGACTTTTCCAAGCTCAGTGATTCTGTGACTCTGTGACTGATTCTGTGGCTCTGTGACTCTGATTCTCTCTCTGCAGCGGCTCTGCCTGCTCAGGGCCAGTGGGGCAGGCAGGGCAGGCAGGGCAGGCAGGGCAGGCAGGGGCCCACTGTTGGGATGCCCATCAGCCTCACAGCACAGACAGCAGGGGAGCACCCAGCCCTGGGAGGCTCCGTGGGCAGGAGCAGAGCCAGGCTGATCCTGGCATGTGGATGTCAAGGAGGGAGGTGGGGAGATGGGAAGGGCTCAAGCTGACACCTCTGTGGGGCACCACTGAGGCAGGAAAGCCAGTTTCTCCTGCCTGCTCTGCCAGCATGGTTTCAAGTGGCATGAAAGAAGATTTTCCCCATTTGTCAGCTTTTGCAGGACAAGTGCCCAGAACAAGTCTTCCTGTGGTGGCACAGGAGCACAAAGACCTTTCCTGGGGAGGCACCTGGGCAGGGGGATGGCGAGTGCAGGCCCCCTGTGAGACAGGCTCCCCAGACACCTCGTGCATTGCTGACACTGGTGCTGCAGAGCAGCATCTTGTGGACACCCCTGAGGCCTCTGGCTCAGCTCCACAAGGGGATGTCCCAGGAGCAGTTTCCCTGCTGAGTTCAGTTTTGTGAGTTGAACGAGCCTCAGAGGAGCATAATTTTGGGTGCAAGCCTATAATAATTTTGGGTACACACCTGCCAAAGCTCTTGACTAAGGGTCAAGTTTAAAGCTGAGGGCCTTGCCAGGGAAAAATGCAGTGAGGGACACCAATGTGATGGGAATGGAGCAGCCATCCCCACTCCAATTCCAGGTACCAAGCCCTACACCAAAGCTGAGCTTGCTGCACTCCTCTGTCCCTGTGGTCCCTGCTGAACCACCCTCCTCGTGCCATGGTGCAGGGGGGTGACATGGCCCTCCAGGGAGCCCTGCTGAGGAGGTCACAGAGCCTGGCTTCTCACCCTCTCCATGCTGCTCCCCCTCATTCTCGGCCCCTTCCCATCATCCTGGACATGTCTGCCTGTAAGTCCTGTGGACACTGGGGGGAAATGCAGTCTGAGACCAGCCAAGAGCTGAAGGGACAAGAGAAGGAGGGAGAACCCCAGAGAGGATGAGGCAGCTCACTGAGGAGAACCAGGGGCAGAAAGCAACTGATGTGGAGTTCACAAAGCTCCTTAGGATGGTTCAGGAGCAACAATACATCTGTGGGGTCTGGTCATGTATGCTGCTGCAGTGGCAGTGCACCCCTAGTCACCTGGTAGCTCCATGTCTGCAGCTGGTCCAGGAGCATCCTGGCACCAGCCATGTCCGAGGTAAGGTAAGTCCTGGGGAGATGAGCAAAGATCTGGCAGATCATCAAAGGGTTGCAGCTGGAGAACAAAGCATGAGCAGTTTGCCAACCTTACATGGTGTGTGCAGGGCACCAAATCTCCCCGTGTCCTCCTGTCACACATGTGTGCCACCAGCAGCAGGCACTGGCACTGCCAAGCCCTTCGGTGGCCTCAGGAGCCACTACCAGCACAAACCCCTGGCCACACCAGGGAGGAGGCCGCCATCTCCACTGGCACCTTGGAGCACATTGCCAGATGCCCAGGAAAAGGCAGCGAGGCCTCAGCAGGGAGCTTCAGCACCGCATCTGCTGCTGCCTGCCAAAATTAACATCACTGACAAAAGGCACGATCCTGAAATTGCACCACCAAACAGATGGATTGCTGGAGTATGGGAGGCCTCGTAATGGAAAAGATGAGTAATTCAAGGAGAGAGAGTAGTGCCAGGGATTCAAGTGCTTGGCTGCTGTAGCAGGCTGGGAACCTGGAGTACTGCCTGGCGCAGGGCTGGATCCCTCCAGCTCTCCAGCAAAACCTGCTGGGCGGTGCTCACGGTTCCTGACGGCGGTGCTGGCCCTGCTGGGGACACGGTGGGCACCCTGAGGGGCACAGATCCATGGGGATGGCTGTGCCAGAGGGGTGGCTCCCGTGGTCGGCACACACAGTGCCATGGCCTGGTCCTGCCCACGCTGACCCAGGAGGGCTCGGCACTGGTGATGTCCCTGGAGCAGTTGGGCTGCAAGGAGGCAGTTCTGTGGTCACTCCATAATCCCGGCCACTTCCTGCCGCAGAAAGCTGGGAATATGCAGAATATCCAGCCGGCTTTCGCCCAGCAGGGAAATACAAGCGCCCCTGTGTTGCTCCACTTTAAATGTCCCGATGAAATGCCTCCCTAAACCAACCCGTGGCCACCAACTGGCTCTCTGAGCCCTCGCTTGTCAGCAAAACCCTCACTCGGAGCCCTGTGGGGGCTGGCTCAGTCCTTTGCTATGAAGTGACTCACGAAAGGATCAGAGAAAGTCTGACTTTCTTCTGGCATTGAACAGCAAGATGAATCAGAACACGCTCCCTGCTCGAGCCACTGCTGCCCTTGCTCTCCAGGAGCATCATCATACAACCTGTGGGATCGTGCCAGGCACTGGGATCCAGCATCCAACAGATCACACAGAGCTACACAGGATCTGCAGTCACAGCAGAGAAAAAGGCACAGCCCTGTGTCTCCTTGAAAATAGCCAGGACCTCACCTCACTGCCACCCCTCAGCTCTCCCTGCCTTGTTGTTAGACTTGGGAACATTAATATTTTTTTTATTTTTTAAGTACAAACTCACTGAAATCACCCACTTGTCAGTGCTGTGACTGTGGCAACGTGAATATGACACAGCAGGCTTGTACTGGGCACCTGAAATTTAAATTAACATGAAAAAAGGAGTTTGCTGGGGTTTTGGCAGAAGATTTGGGCTGTTCGTGCTGTCCAGCCCTGGAGGTCCCTGGGGTTCTCCTGCAGCAGAGACCCCCAGGCCATGCTGGGTCACACAGGGACATCAGGACCAGGGCAGGGCTCTGCACCTCTGCTGTGGCTGCACATGGAGTGACCTGCAGCAAACACTGTTTGGCCCCTGTCCTGCTCAGCTCCCTGCATGTCCCCTCTGACACACTGGTGGAGAGTTTAGGCAGCTCAACGTTTAAGCGCCTGGAAAAGAAGGCAGGAAAGGGAGGGAAGCATAAATCAGGCTCAGCACAAGGCCCCTTATCTGGGAATGACGCCCTGCAGTCCGTGAGGGCTGATACATCCACAGGCACTGATCCTGCTGCAGGGATCCCTGCCATGAGATGGACTTTGCTGTGTGCTGGCTGCTCCCTGCTCCTGCTTCTCTCCAGACCCCAAGCCCACCCTGCCATGGGGCTGTGGGGTGGCACCGGGGGCTGGGCAGGGCAGTGTTCTGGGGGGGTGGCTCAGGATGTGGGCCCTGCCCCTGCATCCTCCCCTAGGGCTGCAGGGCTGAGGAACAGAGGGGCTGGGCAGAGCTGTGTGAGGAGCAGCAGAGACCAGTTGTGGGCAGGGGCTGAGCAGGGCAGTGTGGGTGCTGCAGCCCCCCATCCACTGGTCAGAGCACCCCCGGGGCGGTGCTGGGTGCTGCCCAAAGCAGCGTGGTCGGCATCAGCCAGGCTGGCTGTGTGTGCATTCCCTGCCCTCCCAAAGGCAATGCGTCATCTACGTGACTTGCTCACTGCAGTGCTTTGCTTTGGTTTCTCTCTCTGTGAGGCTGTGCATGGCTGGGCCTTGCCTTGGGGTCCCGTGTCCCCACGGTGTTGGGGAGGGACACGGCAGCACCTTTTGGGCTTTGGTGAATCCGCCCCCACAGATGGGGAGCAGGAGACTGGGATCCCAGTGACCATGACCAGGGTGGGCACGAAAGGTGGACACGAGTGGGAGCACGTGTGGTTCCCCCAGCACTGGTGCAGGGCAGAGGAGAGCTCCAGGGGGCTGGGGGGGCACACAGAAAGGGTTGGGGGCAGCACTCCTGACACCCCAACACAACTCTGGGCCTCTGCCCAGGGACTGTGAGGGGACAGGGACTAACTGTGCTGTCCCCCCCCACCTCTGCAAGGGAAAGGTAAGTGCGTGTGAGCACCAGAGAGCAAAACCGAGCCCTATATGTTTAAACTGGCAACTTCTGTGTTTGTCATCGAGCTGTAAAATGATACCCGAACAGATGAGGACAGGAACTTCTTGGAAGGCTCGAGCACAGACAGCAGGAGTGGGGGAATAGCATTTTGCTTTATTTCTTTACATGCAATCCAAGGTTTTATTTTTTTTTCTTGCAGTGTTATATTTTTCTATCCAAAAATGGTTATGAGTCTGCCAGCTCTCAGAGGCAGCACTGGCGTGCTGTCCGAGGGCTTGTGCCGTGTCTGACACACCGGGGCTGGGGGCTCTAGCTGGGATACAGCAAAAGGCTCAGGCAATAAACCCTGGGCTCGAGGGGTCATGAAAAAGCAGAGCCGTGAGGGAAGCAGCATGAGTGTGTGTGGGGGGTGTGGGCAGTGTCGGGGAACTCCCACCCCAGTGAAGCCCCAGCCCCGGTGATTTCCAGCCCGCTTGTTCCACAGGGATGCAGGAGACATCAGAGCCGTGCAGGTGATGCTGAGCAGCAGCCTGGGTCTGTGCCTTTGTAGGAGAACATGTGCTTAAACCAGCAGCTCCTGTTTATCACCAGGATATAGTACCTGTTCCAGTGGGTGGATAATTTTAGGTGAATGAGAAAACGCTGCTTTTCTTTGGGTTCAAGCCATGTGCTGGGTGAGATGATGCTCACAGCAGTGACTTCGCTCAGGTGCTGCGTGGTAGGGGCACCTTGGCACGTGTTCCCTGGGTTATTTATCACGCAGGGGTGGTACCTAATTTGGCTGGATGCGGATCCTGTGTGAGGTTACGGGGCGGAAAGGGGAGTGTGCACAAAGCAAACGCTGAGTTTCTTTCTGCTATGCTGTGACTGTCACAGAGCACGTGAGCTGCTGATGATTTTAAGGATGCTCTTTTTTAGCTTAAATTAGGGGAGAAATCTGAACAAAATCCTTTGCAAAGCCAGGAAGGTTTATTCTCCACTCATTTTGTGAGGTGCCAGCCAGCCTCTGAGCTGCATTTCAGCTCTCAGTTTATCTTGAGGCATCACAAATATCTGAACAACAACTGGGGTGTCCCTGGTTGAGTGTGAGAGAGAGGGACTTGGGCTCTGGGCACCGGCCCAATGTGGTCCCTGCCCACTTGGCACTTTCCTTCATCCCCCCCAAAAGGCAGCCCTGGGAGGAGGGTGGGTGGGCTGGGAAGGTGGATGGGCAGGGACCACATTCAGTTCTCAGGGCATCAGCAAGGAGCTGCCCTGCTCGGGGTCCTTCACCTGGCACTGACTGGGGGTGCCAGCCTGGGGTGGGCTGATGGCAGCTGCAGCCCTGCACTGCTGGGCCCTGGGCAGAGCTGAACCCTGACACTCTGTGAGACACTGTCCTGGTGCTTTATGGCCATCACCATGTCCCAGGGCAGCACAGAATGTCCCAGGGCGGTCACAGCCTACCGAGCTCGATGGTAGAAGACCATCAGGGAAGGCAGGCACAGGTTTCTCACCCCTGAGGGCTCTCCTGGGAGCACACCTCATTTTGTGTTATGTTTGGGAGGGAAGGGATGGGCAACCTGAGCTCCTGGAGTTAGGAGGGCTGCAAGAACAGTGAGAGAAAAGCACTGGCAACAGTGAACACCAGTGCTCCAAGAGGAGCCCAGGCTGTGCCTCCCATACTCATCGAGTCTTCCTTCATGGGCTGAGATATGAGCACCTATAAACGATCACAAAATGGGGCTGTGAGGGAAAGCTCAGTCCACCCAGGGCTCCCAGCAGTGTCCCAGGGGTGGCAACAAGAAGAAATCATGGGGACCATGAAGCATTCATGTGTGTGGGGACCCAAGATGGCCAGTTTCTGGAGGTTTGGGGACATGGTGTGGGGTGCTGTCACAGCTCTTTGGACCCTGTTGTGACAGCCCCAGTGCACAGACATGTCGGTCCCACTGTCCCAGCCTCACAGGTGGTGTCTCAGAAGGGACATTCTGGTCTCTGTGCCCCAGGACCAGCCTGGGGCTGTGGGAAACAGCCCTCATGACCCAACCTGGTCTCTCCCCAAAGCCAAGTGTGGGTCCAGGTAAGGTGGTCAACAGTCAAGGTGGCTTCCAGGGTGTTGGGGCCATGGATGGAGAGCCCTTTGCACAGGTCAAAAGCATGTTGTGAATGAGGGGATGGGGCCAACCCCCATCCCACCCCTCATCCTCCCTGTGCAGCTCCCCAGGGTGGTGCCGAGGGGCCTGGAGAAGTGGAGCACCAGAAGTAGGGCAGTGTGCTGGCTGTGGGGCAGGGAGAGCCCCAAAACCCTGACACAGCTGGGCTTGGAGCCAGGGCACTGTGTCCTGCCCTGACCCTGCTCAGCACAAAGCACACCAGGACCAGCAGGGCAGACACTCACCGGTGTCCTGGTCCGGCACTCCCAGATCCCGATGGACTGTTCCCAGCCCCAGGCTTTAAAAACCCTCTGGGCAACCGAACAAGCACAATTAAAAATGTGTCCCTGAGAGCAGCACAACACCACAAGCTGCTGGGCAGGCTCACAGAAACCCAGAGCAGTGACCCCCGTGGTGTTGCATCTCCCTGCCCAGCGCAGTGGGATCTCTGCTGGGCACAGGAGTCCCCCCACAGGGGTGCTGGTGCACACGTGTGTGCGAGGGGACACGCGTGTCCATGTGTGACACTGCAGGGCCCCTCTCCCGCCCAAGGTGAGGGACATCTGAGGATATGGCTGTGCTTTGCACGCAGCGCTGTGGGCTAACCAAAAACAGATGTATAAAAATAAACAGAAATACTAGAGATGTGATTACCAAGGAAACGCATTTACATACAGGAAAACGTCCAAAATGACTGTCATTTACTTCCTTTATTTATTTGCATTTATAGAAATGCTCCCAGCCAGGGATCTGGGCTCAGTCCTGCCCAAATCACAGGAAACGGAGCCCGCTGGACCCATCACCCACCACCCACCACCCACCACCAGATTGCCCCTCCTGTGAAGGAAACCCCTCTGATGGGGCTCAGTGGATACAATGCTGGAGACTGCTTTCCGTCATTTCTCATCGCTGGGCACAGAGATTCCCCATCAGCTTTCCTGGGACCCCTCCAGAGAAGGATTTTCTGGGCAGGGGCAGCCCCTCTGCACCCAGCTCGGGGCAGCTGTGGGGGAAATTGGGCACTGAGAGCTGAGGGGGTGAAACAAAGGGATGATATGGGGGTAGGGAGAATGGGGATTTCTTGGTCCAGTTGCTATCAGAGAACCTGAAGGGCAGAGAAACAGGCTGAGGCAAATCAAAAGAGAAGCATTTTAACTTGCAAGAAATGGAAATGAAAGGAGTGAATTTGGGTCATGCCAAAGCATTCGTTCTACCGGAAATGAAATGTTTTACAAGCCTTTCTTTTTCTCCTCTTCTTTTTCCTTTTTTCCCCTCTTTTTGGGAGATTTACGATAAAAAAACCAGTTTCATTTATAAAATGCACAAAGAAAATGTTTTAGCTGTCCTTTTCCCCCGCAGTTGTACACAGCCCTCACACCCAGCTTAAATGGCACTGAGGGCCCAGTCACCAGCCACCAGCAACAAAACAATGGCACTGCCTGGCTGGGATTCTCTCAGATTATAATCTTGCCTCCAAACCTTTCCTTTCACTCACATGAGGGTCTGCTTTTGGGCAAGCCCCACTCTGGTGACAAGCCAGCTCTGTCCCAGCCCCCAGAACACCTGTGGAGATGCTGGGGGGGCAGCCAGGTGGGCAAACCTCAAGGTTTCTGATGTTCTGGGAGCGGCTGCAGACTGGTTTGGGTTGGAAGGTACCTTAAAGCCCATCCAGTCCCAACCCCCTGCCATGGGCAGGGACACCTTCCACTAGCCCAGGCTGCTCCAAGCCCTGTCCAACCTGGCCTTGGACACTTCCAGGGATGGGGCAGCCACAGCTTCTCTGGGCACCCTGTGCCAGGGCCTCCCCACCTTCACAGGGAACAATTCCTTCCCAATATCCCATCTCTGCCCTCTGTCAATGAGAAGCCATTCCCCCTTGTCCTGTCTCTCCAGACCCTTATCCAAAGTCCCTCTCCAGCTCTCTTGGAGCTCCTTTAGACACTGGAAGGGGCTCCAAGTTCACCCTGGAGCCTTCTCTCCTCTAGGTGAACACGCCCAGCTCTCTCATATTGTCTCCAGAGCAGAGAGGCTCCAACCCTCAGACCATTTTCATGGCCTTCTCTGGCTGCAGGGACATGAACAATGTCATCACTGCTGGCCTCAGCTCTGGAGCTGCTCTGCGAGCGGCAGGGAGGGACAGGGAGCCTGTGTCCTGCAGGGCACCCACAGTTACCACATGAAGAGGGGACACAGAGGCCCTGGGGCCGCGCTGCCAGTGCTGGAGAGAACATTTGGCACCATGGACCTTTTGTTACTGATGAACTCCTGGTCCGTGTAAGTCCATCAGCTCTCCCCAGCAGGGGCAGGAGGCTGAGCCAGCAACGCCCACTGCACCACCCACACCTCGGCAAAGAGCCCCTGGAGGGGGATGACACAGTTTGCTGCTCTGTTCTTGCACTGCCTCTGCCGGGTAATTAGAGATGACAGGGTGTGTGCAGAGCTACTGAGTAATTGCCCACACACTTAAGGTGTGGTGGAAGTCGGGAGGTGAAGCAGAATCTTCTGCCTGACCTACATGCAGAGGTGCTGCCCAGCAGCAGCGGGACGAGGAGGTGGAGAGGAGGAAGCAAGTGATGAAATGCTTCTGCAGGCACAGCACAAACCTGGCTTTCCCCCAGGTTCTCCGGAGAAGGGACTGAAGTAACCCCAAATCATGGTGGGAGGACAAGGCGAGGCGAGGCAAGGCCAGAGGAGCCCTGCCCAGCCAGGGAGCCGGGGCTGGCCTGGTGGCACACGCTGCCCAAGCCAGCCCTGAGATCTGTCAGGAGAGGGCTGGATTAGCAGGAGCCTCACATGTAGGACAAGGCAGGGAATGCTCTGCTGGCTGCCCAGGTTTGTGCCCACATGTTCAGCTGAGGTTAACTGGCTCATTTGCCTGGGAGCAGGGAGCCAAGCACTAATGGCTTTGGACATGCAGCCTGTGCGATGCTCTGCTCTCCAGCCCTTCTGGGCGCTGCCACAGGTGCTGCTGAGCTGGCCCAGCTCTGGGCATGGGGCTGGGCACAGCTTCCAGGAAACACGCCAGCAAATGTGCCAGGAAACGCACCAAGAAAGGTGCCAGCCAGCAAGGGCTTCTGCAGCCATGCCCTCCACAGAGCAGGGCAGTCCCGGTGCTGCAGCGGGCCTGCCCTCGCTGCACATCTGAAAGGAACAGCAATGGGCCCCTGAATCAGAGAATCACACAATCATGGAATCATTAAGGTTGGAAAAGCCCTCTAAGATCACTGAGTTCAACTATTAACCCAGCACCCCTATGTTCACCACTAACCCATGTCCCCAAATGCCACATCCAAAGTGCCTTTTGAACACTTCCAGGGATGATGAGTCCACCACTTGCCTGGGCAGCCTGTTCTAATACCTGACCACTCTTTTAGTGAAGAAATTTTACCTGATATCTAATCTCAACCTCCCCTGATGCACTTTGAGACCATTTCTTCTCATCCTGCACAGTTCACAACCTTGGCAAGCAACTGGAGAACAGAGATTAGGGCCAGAACAGCCCTTTCCTTCCTTCCCTCACCTTCTCAAGCTCATCTCCAATATGTACAGAAAGTCTCGGAGCACCATGTGTTCCAGAGCAGAGGGACGAGGGTGGAACACCCAGCCAGGAGGAAAGCAAAGGCCAAGTGACTGTCCCATCTTAACCTTGAACCTTCAAGTGACTCTGACCAGCCAAGCACCCCCAGTGCACCAGCACCGAGCAGGCAGTGGCCACTTCCAGTCTTGGCAATCTCATTGTCCAGCAGAAGGAAATATTCCTGGTGCCACACGGCAGCCCCTGCTTGAGTTCCTCTCTTACCCACAGAAACCATAGATCTCCTGCAGCTAGGCTTCCCCTACATCATCCCATCCTGCTCCAGTCCCACCTTTCCTCCTCTCTCAGCCTTGCCCTTTCCTGCAGCTCTCTGGCTGTGCCTGGCTTGGGGCACGGCCGTGGTGGGGACCTGCAGCCCTTCCCTCCAGCCCTTTCCTCCCTTGGGAATGTGGCTCCAGGCAGGACTGGCCATGTGTCCATCCTCCCCCTCTGAGCTCCCCGGCCAGGCAGCATCATTATCTGGTTTGCTTCGGCTCTCAAAGCCTGCAGGCCAACACCCAGCCCTTGGGTAGAGACCAGTTCATGTCCCCCCAGCCCAGCCCACAGAAACCAACCCAAGTCACAGCCACTCAGGCTCAGGTTTTTGTCAGGACTAAATTCTCTTTTTCAGCTCTTTAGCGAGACAACCTCTGAACTCGTCTCCCCTGTTTCTGTCTGGTAGAACAATCTGACTGTGATCAGGGATATCTGTAACCCTTGTTCTCCCATCTATGCTCTGGAAGATAAGTTCTCCCATATCCCCAGTTCCCAGGATTACTCATTCCTCCTGGATGAGGTTTTCTAATTCTTCCATCTAATTGCTTATGTTCCTGGCATCAGTACAGAAATACTTGAACTGTTTCAGCCTGGTCTTATCTGCTCTCTCAGCCGAGGAGGTGCCGTCCGTTTGCTGGCTGGAAGGGCTGCCTGACGTCGGCTCTTGGCAAGGTAAGTGCTCTCCCATTCCTTGCTGCTCTCTGCTCTTCCTTTCTTGGTTGCTCTGCTCCTGCTGACATGGTCATCCTCCCGCTGGATCTGGATTCCAGGCAGGGTGCAACCAAGGCCAAGAAAGGAAACGCTCAGAGACAGCCCCGAGACCCGTCCACAGGGAACATCACCACTTATCTGCCTTCCTCCTGATAACCTCCTTTTATATTATCCACTGCAGACTCACCCTTCACAAGTTCTTTATCCACTGTAATTCTGTGATCCCATCTTCTCTAGGTTAGCTAATAATTTCCCATGGGTGCTTTATCCGATAGTTGTTTAAATCCAGACAGACACAATGCAGTGCAGAAAAGCCATGGATTGCTCAGTCCCTGACAAGCTGCCTTTGGAGAACACATGCTGGATTTTATTCCATACATCTCACTGACTTTATCTGTTGTCCCATATAACATAAGCTCAAAAACCTTGTGTATGACACAGGCCAGATTATTTACCCTGCATTTATAGCTTACAGTGCCTGCTTTACAGTCTGCGGTGTGGTGGCAGTGCCTTGGGCTGACTCTTTCCTCCAGTTCTGCTCCTTCATGAGAGCTGCCTATAACCTCCTGGTGGTTCTACTTCTGCAAGTCCAGAGGAGGCCACTTACACTGATCCCAGGGCTGGAGCCCCTCTGCTCTGGAGCCAGGCTGGGAGAGCTGGGGGGGGTCCCCTGGAGAAGAGAAGGCTCCAGGGAGAGCTGAGAGCCCCTTGCAGGGCCTAAAGGGGCTCCAGGAGAGCTGGAGAGGGACTGGGGACAAGGGATGGAGAGACAGGACACAGGGAATGGCTTCCCACTGCCAGAGGGCAGGGAGAGATGGGAGATTGGGAAGGAACTGTTGGCTGTGAGGGTGGGGAGGCCCTGGCACAGGTTGGGCAGAGAAGCTGTGGCTGCCCCATCCTTGGAAGTGTTCAAAACCAAGTTGGACAGTGCTTGGAGCAACCTGGGACAGTGGAAGGTGTCCCTGGCCATGGCAGGGGTTGGAATCAGATGATCTTTGAGGTCCCTTCCAACCCAACCATTCTGAGATTCTGTAATTCATGAACCAATTCTTCCAAGCCTCTGAGGCAGAGATGAGCTGGTTCCTCACAATCTCAGTGCCCTGAACTCTTGGAGTTTTCTTCCACACAGGCAATGGTCACTTCCATTTCCACCCTGTCATTCCCCTGTCAAATAAGAGCATCCTCACCAATGGCAGTGCTGAGGGCTCAGGCAGCAGCACCTTCCCCCTCCTCCCATACTCATCCCAGACTCCTGTCAGAAAGCCACTTACCAGTTGTGCCACCTTCAGCTCCAGAAGATTAGTTTCCAAAGTTCCTGAGGAAGATCACGCATTTAAGAACAATTCTTTGTATACTAATCCTTTCCAGTGGCAAAGACTTCCTCGTAAGCTCAGATCATCTGCCCACTCCACTGAGCTCTTTCCTTGCCCTTCACCAAAAGCAAAGACAGAACTCCTCTGGAGATCACCCGAGTCTTTCCTCTCTTTGCTCATCTCCCCTGCCTTGGCCTAGACACGCTTGGCATGTGAAAGCAGGAACCTGCCCACCACTTGTCCCTGTCCCTCTTTGCCTGCTCCATCTTCTCTGTCTTCTCTGCATGTCTCCTACACCTCCACCTCTGTTTCCTGGTTAACACTGTTGCCTCTGTCTTTCTTCCTTCAGGACGAGCTGCTTTTTTCTCTTTTATGGCCAACTCTCTATTTCTTCTCCCTGAGCTCTGGGACTCCAAAACGTGGTCTCTGCTCCATTTTCTGTCCTTCCACCTGCCTTCTCCTTTTCTCTTGGGTTTCTAACACGGTTTCTGAGGGTGTCAGTCCTTGTTCAGATCTTTTCATAAACAGGCATCTGCAGTTCTCCAGTGGTTATTTGTGGTTCTTCCTTTTTCCTTTCCTATACTGTTCTAGATTTCCCATTTCACTCCACCACATTATCCAGCTGTTTCTCTGCTTTTGGGTCTCTCTTCCACGGTGCTCTCTGGGCATAGTGCAGCTTCACCTGCAGCACTGGGAGGACGAGGGATTGGGAGCTCTGCGGTCAGATTATGGAAATGTTTTCTAGCTTCTCCCAGCCCCATCCTGTGTACATCACCTCTGTTCTTCCCATCCTGCATGGCTGCAAGTGAGAGGGGAATCAGGCCTTGTGACAACATGGCAAAGGCTGCACCACTCTGACCCTTTGCCACGAGCAGCCCACTTAGAAAACAAAGGAACTGCAGGACACATTCAGCCACACAACAGCTGGGATGTTGGAGGATAAGATACCCATTCCATTAAAAAGCTCAGAGATAAAATCCTCCTCTAGCAGCATTGTTGTTTCCAGGAACACCTTAAAGATGCTTTGATTTTCCTTTTCTTATGCCCTTGTCATACAAAAGCAGTGAGAGCAACTCTCCTCACAAGCACCATTAGCTACATAACACACCGTGGGTGGAAGGAATAAAACCTGGGGTTTGGTTGTTCCTTGGGTCCAGCTCATCCAGCTATGCAGGGATACACCAAAATCCAAGTGATATCCCACCCCCCAGGCTTTGCGGTGACCCAGTTGTGGCCTTCCAGTACCTGCAGGGAGCCTACAAGAAACACTGGGAAAGACTTTTTGCAAGGGCTTATAGTGACAGAACAAGTGGGAATGGCTTCTCACTGAGAGAGGGCAAGATTAGATGGGATATTTGAAAGAAATCCTTCCCTGGGAGGGTGGGGAGGCCCTGGCACAGGGTGCCCAGAGAAGCTGTGGCTGCCCCATCCCTGGGAGTGTCCAAGGCCAGGTTGGACGGGGCTTGGAGCAACCTGGGCTAGTGGAAGGTGTCCCTGCCCATGGCAGGGGGTGGAATGAGATGGGCTTTAAGGTACCTTCCAACCCAAATCATTCTGTGACTCTCTGATTCTCCCTCCATGGAAGCCACCATGGTGAGATGATTTTGTCCGTCCGGACAGCCGCACTCATTTGTGGATTTCCTCTGATTTTATTTGTTTCTGGAGCAAACAGAACATATGAAATGCAGGCTCCAACTCATTACAGACAGTGTTCAGCAGAGTTGCCCTCCTGAGCCACACAGTCATACAACAGAGTCATTTGTTTGGGGAGATAATCACAAGGAAACCCATCCACGAGCCAGATTCCAACAGATTAAGGATTTTGTCACCTATACACAGAGTGATATCTCAAACTCAGGATCAGCCAGGCACAGACATCAGACCCAAAAAATGCAGCACAAACCATTCAGTGTGTCCCAGCAGTCATTCATGTTGCCATTTTCCTGCCTCTTACCTCCTGGCCCCTGGGCTGCTTTGTAAAGAAGTTCCACGGCGTAACCAGCCAAAGTCGAGAATTTCCAAGAGACGTGAAAATAGCAGAATGCAAATTCTGTGGAGGCTTGAAATTTCAAGTGATTTACCGGTGTCAAAGCCGTAAAATCAATTTGGCAGGTGTTTGCTGGTTAAAATTAGTTTTAACTGAAAGCTGGAGGCACTATTGTGGGTGTCTTTGAGCATTGTTGGGGATGCACGAGGCACAGGCACGACTGCGCGCGGCGCGGGTGTGCGTGTTGTGCAGTGCAATCCCCCCGGTGTGCCCTGCAATGCTGTTTGTGTGGCTCAGAGAGCTCTGGGGGCTGGACCCTCGGGGCTGCTACCACAGACCAGCACTTGCAGAGGTTTTTTTTTTCTGGCATTTTCTCTGGCGCTGGGGTGGTCAGTGTGTGGTCAGTGGGGCTCAGAGGCCTCATTGATGCCTCGGGTGGGCTCCCAGGATAAGCCCAGCCAAGGGAGAGAGAGACCTAATGGACTCACAGGATCATAGCACCATAGAATTGGTTAGGTTGGAAAAGACCTTTAAGATCGTCAAGTCCAGCCATCAGCCCAGCACCACCCCTGCGTTCACCACTAACCACGTCCCCAAGTGCCACATCCACACCTTTTTTGAAGGCTTCCAGGGATGATGACTCCACCACTGCCCTGGGCAGCCCGTGCCAATGCTTTACAACCCTTTCCATGAAAAAATATTTCCTAATATCCAAGCTAAACCTCCCCTGGCAGAAATTGAGGGCACTTCCTCCCCTGTCTCCTGGCTCAGAAAGGCAGGTGGGTTCTGCTCGCCCCGACCGAGGCAGCACCGGCCTGTGCTGCGTCCCCGTGGCAGAGCTGCCCTCCCAGCACACCCACCCAGCTCTGGGGTGCTGGGTGGAATTGCTCTGTACCTCTCCCACCCCAGCCACTGCAGCTGCCCCTCCTGATCCTGGCACTCCCAGGCACTTTGCCTGCTCAATCCGATCTCTGAGCATTTGGATTCTCTGGAGGATTCCTGTGAGAGGGTGGGGAGTGGTGCTCTCAGTCAGAGCTTCATGATGCAGCCCCATTCCTTCAGAGAGGCTCTGGGCAGCTGCCTGGGTGGTCCAGGGCTGTTGGGCTGGTGTTCCAGCCCATCTCAGTACCTGCCCTGCCCACCACCCCTCAGGGCAGCAGTTGCTGTGCCCAGCTGAGCTCCAGCAGCACTGGCAGCAGAGCCCATCCTGACCAGTTCCTCAGCTTCTTCTCCCCCACCCTCAGAGGAGCCTGTTTCCCAAGGAGCCTGAGAGATGCAGGACAGGGGTCAGGGCAGCTGCAGAGGAAGGTGGTTGTGTTCTGCAGTGGTAGAAGGGGCTGCACAGAGAAGGGAGTCAGTGAGTGCTGAGCAGAGACAAGTGCAGACCTGGGGTGCACATCCCACACCCCACATGTGAAAGCAAGGAACAGGGGGGCCTCCTCCTCCATCCTAACTGTTCAAACCTCCCTGGTAATGTCTGCATCTGCAGTTCACCCCTCTCCAGTACTCCAGAGCCCCCTCTCAGGCCCCCTTGGCCTTGGAGTCCCCTCCTAGGACTTGCTTTTGTATTGCTGTGACACTGGACTGGGAAACCTGGAGCCAGGAAGTGTCTGGGGGAATGAGGATCCCGCAAAACCAGGCAAGGGGGATGGACTCTGCCCTTGCACAGCAAGGCAGGGGGCCACCATCTCCCTGATCAAACCCTTGTGAACTGAGGAGGGTCAGGCTCCAGCTGCCTGCCTTGCCCTTTCCTCCAGAGCAGATGCCATTTCGTGACAGTCCTGCTGTCACCAGAGAGCTGCTGCACAGCTCTGCCTGTGCATCCTGCTGTCTCTTGGAAAACCACCACACCCCAGTGACCCTGCTTCACCTGCACAGTCCTGCTGTGCCACTACCTGCTGAAGTCCACCTCCAGCAGGGACTCCCACACATCTCATCCTCCCAGCAGACTCCAAGAGAAATCCAGCAGAATCCAGTGTAGAGCCCCCTATTCATTCCAGCATCCCAGTCTGCCCCAGCAGTGCCACGGTGGGATGCCAGGATGCCCCAGCACCCTGTTTCAGTGCAAGGCCCCGCTGCTCTGTGGGATCCCAGTGGCCACCTGTGCAGGATCCCACTATACCACTGCAGGCAACAGTCCCTACAGATCCTCTTCTTCCCACTGCCAGTCCCTCCTCTCCCCGGCCCTCTCACCCAGCTGGCTGTGCTGGAGGTGACATCATGTCCAAAGTCAGGTATTTGAGAGCTGACGTTGAGGACTCTGGCAGCTGAGGTGGTCTCCCCTCTGTCACAAGGGCTGTGGCCCTGGAATTCAGAGGAACAACCTTCAGATAGCAGGCATTGAATCCTTCAGCACATTTTGCAGACAAAACATTGCAAACTCCATTGCGCCCATCAAATCTTCCTGCCATGTTCGTGTCTGAGCATCTCCCTGCCCTCTCAGCTTGTGGCTGGAAAGAAAACCTTTCCCACCCCTCCTGCTTCTGCTGTGCAGTGGGAGACATGGGACACCCTGGCAGTGGCTCTGTCCCCAGGCTGGGCACCATGTCCCCGGGCAGGCTGACACCTGAGACTCCTTTTGGGGTTTCCAGGGTCTTTCCCTCAAGCAGGCTGTGCTCACACTGGCTTGTGTGCTGGGGCTGCTCTCCTTCCTGGAAAATCACCCCATTCCCCAGAAAGGACCCATTCCGGGAATCAGAAGATGCTCCAGGAGCCCAGGCCTAAGGAAGAGGGGTCAGTGGTCAGGGCATGCTCAGGGCCAGGGTCTCTGGGCTGGCTCTTCCACAAACAGCAGCAGGCCTGGACCAGCACCACTCCTGTCCTCGCTCTGGGATCAGCAACGAGTCCAGAGGGCAGGGCAAGGAGTCCTTGATCTTCCCTTTCGAAATTAAAGAAGAAGCAGAAAGGGTTTGGTTTTCATTAATATTTTTCTTCAAAAGTTTTCTGGCTTCCCTTCCCTTCCCCATCTTCTGCCAATATTTCTCCGAGGGGGCGGGCAGCGAGGAGCAGGGAACGTCTGGCAGCTTTTTGTTTTCAATTCGCACAAGCCCATTCTGTGTGTGTGTTTTTTCTCTTTCTGGAAATTCGCTGCAGACAGGCACTTCCTGCAGAAATCATAATTTGCAAGGGAAAAACATCTTACAAACATGTTTTGTGCCTTTCAGTTTGCCCCGGGTCTGCAGAACCCTGGGCTGGGCTTCGCGTTCCTGACCCTGCCAGGCACCAGCCAGCAGTAACCCCCAGCACTGCACTCCCACACCAGCCCTGCCTGTCCCTTTCCTTCTGCCACCCCCGCACAGCATCTCCCTGGGCCACCCCATCACTCCTGTGGGTCTGTCACAGACATGGAGGGAAGCTCCAAGCCTGGGGGGTGGAAATGACTTCAGGGTTCAGCTAAGAGAGGGGTTGTGCTGGTTGAGCTCCACCAGTGTGTCCTGTCCTGGGGGGGCAGAGATGTCCGGCCTTGGCAGAAGGCCACTCCAGATGTTGTACCAGCTGTTCACCTCTGGCTTTCTCCCCGCTCTCAGAGCTCTGGAGGACAAGCAAGCAGCAATGGCCACGGCCAGGCAGGGACACCTGGGAGGAGCAGGGGCCCTTGCAGCTCAGAGACCCTGCGTGGGCTTTGACCTCTGGCCACCTGGGTCCCCTCTGACCCCTGAGCATCCCCAGTCACACACTGGCCCATCCTGACCCCGACGAAGTTCTCTGGTCCTGGAGTCCGTGCAGGTGGGCAGGCACAGGGATAGTCAGGGCTGTGAGGTTAAATAATTCATTCCACATAAATCTTTCCTAGAAACAATTTTTTTTCTTCCCAGGGAGACACATTACCACCTCTCACACACAGACCTGACCAGGAATTATAAGAGCGTGTTTCTGCAGCAGCAAACGGGGCAGGGAGAAGGGAGAGGAGGGAAGGAATAAAATATAGATTCTTGAACTCAGACCTGGGAAGCGGCAAAGCATCAATCTTGTTAAAGGACTAGTGTGGACTCTCCAGCCAGCCCACTTCATCCTGACTCCTGACAGGCCCCGATGATTTGTGCCTGCTCAGCAGAGGAGAAGTCCCATAACTCACCCTCCGAGACGGCGTGGGATGGACGCGGGAATGACTCACCGCCCGCCGCATCCTGTGGCGGCCCCGGGGCTCCCTGCGCACCCCCCGCCCCCGGGGCTGCGGGGCAGGCACGGGGTCCATCCCCACCCCGCGCCTCGGGGTGGCACAAAAGTCTCGGAGAAGGGCGGGATTTGCTCAGAAACGTATGGGGCTCTTGGTGTTTTTAGCCATTGCATGATCTGGATTATAAAAGGGGGGTGAAATTCCTGGATTGTCCCAATTTACTGCGCCGCTTGCCTGGAAAACAGGCGCAGCAGCAGCTGTCCCCTATCTTGCCAGCTAAAAGGGTTTGCTCTTTCCAGCCAGCCCCGGCTGGAGCAGAGGAATCCTGCCTTTGCTCCTGGCGGTGGCAGGTCGAGCCCGCAGGGCTGTGCGGGGATGTGCTGAGCACGGTTATCATCTCCGGGACGGACGGTGCCTCTGCTCCAAGCCCTGCCCGCGGGCGCCGGAACTGAATGCTTGATTAGTGCAGAATCCCGAGCAAGGAGAGGAAACTCTCCCTGGAGCCCTGCCAGGCCAAGCCCGCATCCAAAAATACATCCTGCCGTCCTGCTCAGAGCCCAAAGGTTTTTGGAAGGGAGGCTGCAGCTGCTTCGCATGCAAAAAATAACAGCAAGCCCTGAGAGCCCCTCGTTCCTCACAAACGGGGATGGAGTCACTTTCAAATCACAGCGTTTATTCCAAAAGAGAGATGGGGAGAAGAGAAAGAAAAAGACACACACGCACCACCACGGATCTGGCAGGCAAACACAGCTCCAGGGCTTCTGTTTGCCCATCACAGAAAGATTTACTAGGGGAAAAAAATATAGGCTGATTAATTATGCAGCCGGTTTGGTCCATTATATCATAAAACCCAGCTGTGTAGGACAACCTTGGAGATGCTCCTCTCCAGCATTATCTCAGCCCGGAACCAGGCGCCTGGAGCCAGGAGAAGCCGTCTCGGCACCGAGCGCTCGCCGCCGCGCCGAGAGATAGCGTCTTCCCAAACCCACCTTTTCCACTGGAGATTAGGAGAGCAGTGAACTTTGATATGGTACCAGTGCTAATTTCAATCGGCAGGCCCCTCGCTGGTGTCACCGGAGGCCTCGGGTTCATTCAGAGAGCTGCGGCAGCGCGAGGGGAGGAGGGAAAACAGCCAAAGACTCTCCTTGAATATTAATGAAGCATCAAAGCTTTTAGCTGCATGGCCGTGTCTGAGCGCGACTGCTCTCCAGGGCTCTGCTATGTTTGGCACAATAAAGCCTTGGTAATTATTTCCAATAACTAATTTAGATTATCATTAGCTCCACATTGGAGGCACAGAGAATGCTGCCCTTTCAAACACTTGAACCACTGAGCCTCAAAAATAAAACGTTCGCTCTCTGCAAAGAGATCTTTGCCAGCTCTAATAAATTAGAATATATTTGTGTGCGTTAGCGCCTGTGGTGGCTCCGGATAATGAGAGCAGGTTGTGTCTGGGAATGGAGGAGAAGGCGGCCTCTCCCTTGCCCTCCCCACCCCCCCCCCCCCGCTACACCAGCGCACATTCCTTCGGGCCCCAATTTGTCCCCATTATCCTCCCGCACCCCCAACCCCAAATCATCCAGGCCTGGCAGCCGACCCTGTCAGAGCCGGTAATAACCCATAAATCATTCCACGCCTTCAAAGGAAATTTCTGTGTGGTGTTAGCAGCCTCCTGTGCCCCAGCCCTGACTGCCAGCCCTCTGCCCAGCTGGGCTCTGCATCCCATGGCAGATGCTCTGCAGCCCAGAGCGGCTGCTTTGCACCCCATGACACCCACATGGTGGGTGCTCTGCCCCAACCCTGCTTCCCTCTGCAGCCAGGGGTGCTCCAGCAGCTTTGCCCACACCTCTGGAGTGCCCAGGAAAAGCTCCCCCACTCCTTGGCTGTTTGTGCTGCCATCGTGGCCAGCCCTGGGCACCCCTGGAGGCTCCCAGCACTGGGACCCCAACACTGGGGCTTCTCCAGCCACTGTCAGGCTCGTGCAGCAGCCCGTGCCTGCACTGCCTGCTCGCCCTCTGCCACGGAGCAATCCTCAGCCAGCAGGGATGTCCCAGGAGGAGGTGGGAATGGGGCACACATGGAACCATCCGGGTAACCTCTGACTGCCCCAAGACAAGGCAGAGCTCTCAGTGCCCCCCCCCAAGCCCAAAACCTGCCTGTAACTCCTGCTCTGCCACCACAGGGGCCTGGGGACCTTGGGTGGATCACTCCAGCTTTCACAGCCTCCGTTTCATCAACCATGTCATTAGGCTAATGATAATTAATGCCTGCAAAGGGCTTTATGCTCTTCAGCTGGAAGGTGATAGTGAAGGGTAAATTATTGTTATTATCATAAACACAGGGTACCTGCCACTTACAGGGTGGGACCTGCTTTCGGACTTGCCTCAGCTCTTCTTGTTGGACTAGGACCAGGGTCAGGTGCAAGCTTTGCTTCCTCCATAGTTCCCAAGTGAATCCATGTTTGAGCCAGGCAGGACTGGGGGCTGAGCCTTTTTCATGCAAAGACTCCAAAGTAAGGGTTGAGCTCATTCACGGGAGTGTGAGTGTTGCAGCAGTGCCGGGGGAGGATGGGAGAAGTTCCTCTGCCATCTCCATGGCCGAGGCCAGCTGTATGAGGCTCAACAAGTTGATGTGCCAGATCCTGCACCTGGGTCATGCCAGCCCCAGGCAGAGCTCCAGGCTTGGGGCAGAGGGGCTGGAAAGCTGCTTGGCAGGAAAAGGCCCTGGGGACGCTGGTGGCAGTGGCTGGACATGAGCCCAGGTGTGCCCAGGTGGGCAAGAAGGCCAATGGCCCCTGGGCTGTACCAGCCATGGTGTGTCCCAGGCCCAGGGCAGTGACTGTCCCTGTGCTGGCACTGCTGAGGCACCTCCAGTGCTGGGGGCAGTTCTGGGCCCCTCAGACAAGAGAGACATGGAGGGGCTGGAGCGTGTGCAGGGAAGGGAACGGAGCTGGGAAGGGGCTGGAGCAGCAGGAGCAGCTGAGGGAGCTGGGGGGGCTCAGCCTGGAGCAAAGGAGGCTCAGGGGGGACCTTCTGGCTCTGCAACTCCCTGACAGGAGGGGGGAGCCGGGGGGGGTCGGGCTCTGCTGCCAGGGAACAAGGGACAGGAGGAGAGGGAACGGCCTCCAGCTCTGCCAAGGGAGGTTTAGGCTGGATATTTGGGAAAATTTCTTCATGGAAAGGGTAGTCAGGCATTGGAACAGGCTGCCCATGGATGTGGTGGGATCACCATCCCTGGAAGTGTTCAAAAGGCCTGTGGATGTGGCACCTGGGGACATGGGTTCATGATGGCCTTGGCAGTGCTGGGGCAATGGTTGGACTTAAAAAGATCTTGGAGGTTTTCTCCAGCCTCAACAATTCTGTGATTCCGTGATTCCATCCGTGTTCTCACTGGCTGTGTTATCTATCCTTGGGCATTCCAGCTGGGATGCAGTGGGCAGTGCCTGGCAGGTGGGCAGGAATCCCACACTGCAGCCCCTGCCCCTGGAGCTGAGACCATCCAGTGTCCCCACATGGCTCCTGCAGCCGGACAGGGCAGCAGCTGGTGATGGGATCTGAGCAAACCCTTCAGCCCCAGGGGAGTATCCACATCACACTGTGCAATTCCACGTGTCCCAAACCTTCCTGACCACCACTTGTCCATGCCTTTCTGTGTCTTGGCCATGCATCCCAGCATCCTTCCCATCATTCTTACACCACTTCTTCCCACTTGATTATTAAAGAATAAGAAAGAAAGATTTGGTTGGACAGTTGATTGACTTCACTGTTTATGTTTTAAGCTCCTATTCCCTATAGACCGTTTCAGTTTTCATGAAAAGTCTTTCATCAGAATGAGCCAAAATTGTCAAAGGCTGTGTCTGGTTTTTGATTAAAAGCTGAAATCTGCAGTGGAAAAAAAAATATTTCTCTCCATCCTTTCCCATCCCTTCTCCCCGTTTTTACTCAAATCCTCTGTACAGAAAATATCTTTGCTGACAGGAGGAGTTGCCTCACATGGGGTGGAGCAGGGCCTCCTTTCTCACAGGCAGAGAGAGCAGGAGCATCATTGAGCTGAGCCAGCTCCCTGTTGGCCCAAGCACTGCTGAAACCTCACAGCAAGTTCAGACCAGGGACATGGTGCTTACTGCCATCCTTGGCTGTTGTGGCTGAGCTGGGACATTGGCAGGAGCAGAACAGCAGGAATAAGGATGTTGGAAATTGGTGGGCTCCCCCAGGGCAGGGCCTGCCTGCATGGCCCGACTGCTCTGTCCACACAACCACTTCAGTCTTTGCAGGGCCACAACAGGACTGGTCCCAGTCCATCCTCCTTCTTGGAGCAGGACTGTCACCAGCACAAATCAGGGCAGCCGTGGCTGTGTCCAGGCAAGTCTCACCAAGGATGGGGATGCCTGTGACCTTTCAGAGCTGCACCACCCTCCTGGGGGAAATCTTTCTCTGGTATCCGACCTGAAGCTGCAGTCTGTGGATGCTGCCCCTTGTCACTGTGTGTGTCACAGCCAAGAGGAGTTTGGCTCCCTCAGCTTTGTGTTTACCCTTCAGGTACCTGCAGGCTGGGAACAGCCCACATGTACCCAGACTAACCCAGCCCAGCTCCCTCCTGCTCTCCTTGTGGGTCCTGTGCCCCAGGCCCCTCATCCTCACCACACCTTCGCTCCAGTCTCCCCACATTCCTTTAGAACTGGGGGCCTGGCGTTGGACACAGTTCTCCAGAGGCAGCCTCCTCACCCGTGCTGCATGAAGGGGATAATTGCCCCCAGTCTGCTGCTGTGGCTCTCCCAGCAGAGCATGGATGAGGAAGAACAGCTTTTAACTGACAGAGAGCAGATTTACATGGGACATTGGGAAGAAATTCTTCCCTGTGCGAGTGGGGGAGGCCCTGGCACAGGTTGCCCAGAGAAGCTATGGCTGCCCTATCCCTGGAAGTGTCCAAGGCCAGGTTGGACAGGTAGGGGGTTAGAATGGGATGAACTTTAAGGTCCCTTCCCACCCAAACCAAATGGTTCTATGATTTCTCTTACATGCAGTGAGTGTGGGCTGTTGGCCAGTGCTGCACAGACTCCACAGTAACCCCCAGGTGCTCCATAACCCGCTGCTCAGCCAGCCATGTCCCCGTGTGGAGCAGGTGCACTGCTCTGGACTCCTCCTTGCCCTCAAGGGGAATTGAGCAGCTCAGGTTGAAGCAGCTGGGGAGCACCAGAGCTTGCAGCTCAGGCTTTCTTTCCCTGCTGGCCCCAAAGCTGCCCCTCACACTGACCTCATGTCTAATGCCCCATTCCCACTGTGTATTGCAAACTTACACGTGGCATTAAAGGCAAAGGCATCTTCCAAGACCTGCATATTCGCCATCATTCAGAGGTGCACCAGGACCTGCTCCAGGGGACATCCATGCACCCCTCCTGCCTCCTGGCAGGGTTCCTGTCCTTGGTTCACGCTGTCTGCATCATTATCTATGAAACGTAATTAACCTCTTCTCCTTCCCTCTCCTGCCTTGGTTCCTCTCTCTCAATCCCAACATGGTTTCTTCCAGCCCATGTTACTGTTCCGGGAGGAAATGGGTTATCTTTCCTATCTTTCCATATGTGCAAACTCGCATCTCCTACCCCCTGGCTCGACACCACACACTAATGGGGAGGAGGCTGAGATTGAAATGTATCAAAATGCGAGAACTCAGCTTTGCTTTTGCATCCTCTGAAGCCTTATTTTTCTTTTTGGGCCAAACGTATTGTGCATTTTCTGTAACAATGAACTTATCACACTTACGATAAACTGAGAAGGCACTTCCCCACAGTAGAGGAAAATCCTGCAGATTGACTTCAACTCCCAAATATTTTTAGATACACGTACATTTTTCCATGGGTTTTCTGACAAGGGGAGTATCCTGCCTGCAGCCAGTCCTTGTGTGAGCACAGCTGAGCACCAGGCAATGCGATCTCCCACTGCTCCTCCGTACACTGGGAGGGCACAGCTGATGCCATGTCCTTGCTCCTTGGGCAGTGCCAGGGCATTAGTTTCCCTGCCCAGGACTCATCTAGACATACTGGAAAACGCTTGTTTTGCCACTCCAGGGTAAGTCCATCCCAACCCTGTGACCACTCAAGGCTTTTAGAACATCCCACCCAGCCTGTGCAACCACCCACTGAACTGCAGTGCAGAAATCCCACTCCTGAGCACCCTCCCCCAGGTTCCAGGACAGCAGGAGGCATGGAAGAGCCTCTAGAAAATGAAGCCAGGCATATATCTCTGTAGCTTTGCCCTCTTGCTAAATAAAATGAGAGAAGTCTCATGCACCTAATGCCCCACCATTGCTGCAAAGTCCCAAGCTAAGCAAACATGTGGCAATTACAGCTGGAGCAGTTCCCTGGGTGACTGTCCATGAGGACAGCAAACACCCCTCCTTGTACACTGGCCAGTTGCATCCCAAAGCCAGCTCCACCTCGACTGTCCCCTCACCTTTGGCACACACCTGGTTGCACATTTCTCCAGACACCAGACATTCTCCAGCGCCTGCATCCACCGCATCCCCACCCCACAGTGTCCAGCCAGCTGCCTCCATGGACCATGGACAGAAATGAGCTTAAAAACACACCAGACAGGGAATAAAAGTGTTTTCACTTAGATTGGCCAAACCTGGGAGGATGCTGTGTGGGGATAAATCCTGAGGATGCAGCAGCCCACAGCCAGCTGGCCAGCCCATCCCTTTAAGCACATTTGGAGGCAAGGGGAAATAATCATCCTGCCAAACTCTCTGGAGTGAATTCCTGGGAAACAAGAGTGCCATGCTGTGGTGAGCCAGGTGGCACAGAGCTCACCCCACGGGTGGCCCCGGGCAGCCCCCATTCTCCACCAAGGGCAGTAAGGAGATGTATTTTGCCACATCATCTCCATCCTTCACCTGAAGTGTGCGGAAAATGAGACCAAAATGCCTTTGCTGACAGGTTGGAATTAAGAGATTCCAGCTTTTTATAAACAGCCGTTGGATTTCCTGAAAGTTACTGCACCGGGCATCATTTGTATGCAGGATGTGTTGTAGCTCAAAGGTACCAGAACTAATGCTGTCCTGTTAATGAACTGAGTGAGTAATAGCCATGGGTATAGAAAGCTTATGTCTGAAACTAATCCTAGTTAATGAATCTATTGTTACAGGTATTAAATGGTGACAGGGGGTTTCATCCATCAGCCCTCCATTAATCACAGCATCCCCGCCTATGCTTATTATTTAGAAGCCAGCAAAGGGATCTTAATGATATTAGTAATAGAGCGGTTGTGGTACGTGACCCAGGACAAGCCGGGGATTGGAGGTGATAAGTGTCTGATCGCATAAGGCATTTTAGAGGTGATCCAGGCGGCTTTGCTCCCCACGGCGTGTTATCTTGTCTCTGCCAGCTTGTTCTGCTCAGCCAGCCCTGCTTGGAGAGCAGCCGTGCTGGCCACGCCGGGAGCCTCCCCTCGCCTACTGCTTCCAGCCAGGAGATCCCACTGCTCGGGGGCTGCCCCTGCTCTCCAGAAACCCCTCCCTGCAGCCCCCACCGGGTGCCCCAGCGTGCAGGGGCACAGCACAGGGCCGGGGTACGCCCAGGGGGAGCTCGCATGGGCACAGGAAGAATCTGTCTGCACAAGTAGCCAGGTGCGAGCCCACGTGCATGAGCACAAATACCCACACACCCACGCAGCCTCGGAGCAAATGACTCAAAGGTTTCTCTGGAAAGACGTGAGGAGCATCTGATATTCTACGCTAATTCTCCATCTGGACATTCTCGGCGTGTATGTTGGGATGGGATTCATCTCATTGTGGCCCCTGAAATCAGAGATATTTCAGCCCAGTGGAGGAACACCACCATCTCCAGGGCAAGGCAGGGTCCCTGTAGACCCTGTAGACTCCAGGACAGTGTTTAAGGCAGAACAGGCCACCAGGGCTTCAGGGATGGCCTTTGCTGCCTGCAAGGGTGATTGGCTCCTGCTGCACACACCATGTTGGGTTGCTGATGGTGGGAATTAGTCCCAGCTCTGCACACCTTGGCTCTGAGAGGGTGAGGCTGCATGGTGTGAGGACCCTTAAGGGGACAAGGATGGGTAGATTTGGCAGAGCTCTTGCTCTGCTGAGTTCAGTAGTTTCTCTCCATTCTTCTCCTGAAGAACACTTCTTGCCCAGAAGTTTACTTCTCCTGAAGATTTACCACCTGAAGGTGGCCCTGGGGGAGGGACATCCACTGCAGCAAAGCTCACTGGCCACCACAGCAGCAGCAGGGCTAGCAGACCATGCTGGTGGGGTGGGCAGAGATGCTGTGTGAGTCAGGGGCTTCCCTCAGGATGTGAGTGCAAAATCCCAGATACAAAAACCTATGGCAAATGAACAACCCAGAGGTCCCTGCTCAACTTGCATCCTCAGCCACCTCTGCAGTTCCTGGTCTGCTGACAGTTTCCAGCTGGCAGAGCAAGCTCCCCAGTTGGTGCCACAGCTGCAGCAATCCCAGTGATGTGCTCGAGCTGATGGGAACAGAGGGATGCCCAAACAGCACAAAGGCAGCCACGGTGCTGGAAGAGCAGTGGTCCCTGAGCCCAGTGCCCAGGTACCCACTGCCCCCACAGAGCTCACAGCACCTGTGGAGCTTCTCCCCTGCCAGGCCAAGGCTGTCAGGGATAAGATGGGCTGGTTTGATGACCAAATGCAAGGCAGTTTCCTTGAGCCAAACACTTCCTCCTCTTTAGGTGTCTACTGTTCTCTGTGAAACTCCTCCCTAGACAAGGGAGGCAATGGCCCCTGTTCTGTACCAGCCATGGCGTGTCCAGCAGGACGAGAGGCAGAGGGAGCTGGGGGGGCTCAGCCTGGAGAAAAGGAGGCTCAGGGAGGACCTTCTTGCTTTCTCCGACTCCCTGACAGGAGGGTGGTTCCAGGTAGGGGTCAGGCTCTTCTCCCAGGGAACAAGAGGAAATGGCCTCAAGTTGCACCAGAGGAAGTTTAAGTTGGAGATTGGGGAACATTCCCTTGGTCAGCAGGCGAACCTGCTCTGGCAGCTGGTGTGGGAGCCCCATGTGACACCCACCCTGTATGTCCTGCTCTGGGGGAAGAGCTGAGCTGTGACCAGTGCTGTACGCCCACACACAGACTGGGCACCCTCAGGGTTTCTCTCCTCCATGCCCATTCCGCAGGGCATCCCGTGGTGCATTGGCACCAACAAGCTGGACACAAAACAGCTCTGGAGACCTGCAGGGTGGATCAGTCCTTTTCTGTTCTCTGCAAGGACTCCAAAACCTACATTTCTGTAAAAAACCAAGACAGGTAATCTGCCACTTGGTTATATTTTTAGGTTAATAACAGATGTGTAAATATATTTATGTCTCATCTTCACAGGTACTCAGAGCCAGTAGCTCACCACTTGCCAATGTTTAAAACCAGCCCAGAGCTAACTCGATAAGCTGACAGTAAATCCAGCTCTAACCTGACCCCCAGATCCCAGGCTGAGGCTGCAGACCTTCCCACACAGCTGACACCAAAATCTGCCCACAAGCATGAGGGTGACACCTCCAGCTGAGTGCTCACCCCAAACCCTCCTGCCACAGGAATGGTGTTTTTAGAGGGTTGAGTTTTCTTGTAGTGTCAAAAACCACCCCCTCACTTTCCTGCCTCCTCCAGAGGCAGAGGATGAATAATGGCTCCAAGGGATGCAGACACCCAAAAACCAGGAGATCTCTTTGTAAAACAGTAAGGAATCTCAGCGCCTTTGCCTTGGCAGTCTGTACTCACAGCTTTCTCCCCCTCAAAGAGAAAGAAAACTGTTTTTATCCCGCAAGGGGAGCTGAGATCCTCCCATCACCTGCTTCCAAGAGCTGGGGTTTTCAACAAAATCCCCAGGGATGCAAGGCTAAGCCCTGGCCAGGTCTGTCCAGAAAAAGCAGCAGGCATTGATCTGCCTGTGCCACATGAGCCCTGGCATGGAGCAGGTGGGTACCTGGTCTCCAGTAGTGCCACACCACACTAGGACAGCAGCCAGCAGAGGAGGAAAAGGGAAGAGATAATTATTAGTGATTGAAACTGATTGCATGAAAGAAGGACAGATGTTTCTTGTTGTGCTTGTGTGCCTGAGGCTACAGAGCCATGCAAGGAACCAGGGAAAACTCCTTCTCAACCTGGGAATGCTGTGGCACTGAGCTGCATTCAAATGAGGCTGAAATCCACACACACTTTCCCTCTGACTCTTGCAAATCCACACAGGCTCTGGTTAAATCCCAATCTCCTCATTTCCCCCATGCAGGCAGGTGATGTCCACACAGGCCCTCTCTGGCCAAGGTGCTGCAGAGCTCCCCTCCACACCCCCAGACATGCAGCCCTCCAGGCACGGGGAGGTGATGGGACTGCAGGCAGAGCAGCCAGGCCAAGCACAGCAGGAGGGGTTTGAAATTTTGAGCACAGCATTGTATAAAGGCACAGGACTGAAGGCAGGGAAAGCTCCTGGTCACCCTACTGCCAGAGCAAAACTGGCTTTTCTATGAGAGCAGAAGGATTTACCAGTCACCATCCTCCCAGGATGGGGGATCGTGCTGGTGTTTTCCTTCAAAAAAGATGGGTCACCATGGGGAGAGCCAGCTGGTGTCCCCCACCAGGCTGAGGAGTGGCTGTTGAGGGGGCACAGAGCCCCTGTGGTGTGTTCTGTGGGCTGCAGTGCATGTTTAATGCTATAAAATATGCAAATAAAGGCTTGTCTTAGCAATGTTACTGATAGTGGTGATGTGCTTCTGGCACTGGTTCAGCTGGCTCTGGTGCAAGGCAGGATGGAACGGGAGAAGTGCTAAGGGAGCTGAGAAGGGGTCTTGTCCCACCATGGGAGGAATCAGCCCCCTCCAACACGACCTGAGCTCCTTCTTTGGCAGCCCAGGAGGGACCATCCTGTTTGTGACCATCAGGTCACACCAGCCCCAGGCAGAGCTCCAGGCTTGGGGCAGAGGGGCTGGAAAGCTGCTTGGCAGGAAAAGGCCCTGGGGACGCTGGTGGCAGTGGCTGGACATGAGCCCAGGTGTGCCCAGGTGGGCAAGAAGGCCAATGGCCCCTGGGCTGTGCCAGCCATGGTGTGTCCCAGGCCCAGGGCAGTGACTGTCCCTGTGCTGGCACTGCTGAGGCACCTCCAGTGCTGGGGGCAGTCCTGGGCCCCTCAGACAAGAGAGACATGGAGGGGCTGGAGCGTGTGCAGGGAAGGGAACGGAGCTGGGAAGGGGCTGGAGCAGCAGGAGCAGCTGAGGGAGCTGGGGGGGCTCAGCCTGGAGCAAAGGAGGCTCAGGGGGGACCTTCTGGCTCTGCAACTCCCTGACAGGAGGGGGGAGCCGGGGGGGGTCAGGCTCTGCTCCCAGGGAACAAGGGACAGGAGGAGAGGGAACGGCCTGAAGTTGCACCAGGTGGGGATTAGATTTGATATTGGGGAAAATTTATTCACTGAAAGGGTAGTCAATCCCTGGTACAGGCTGCCCAGGGTAGTGGTGGAGGAATCACCATCCCTGGAGGGATTTAAGACGTGCAGTTGTGGCAGCTGGGGACATGGCCTAGTGGGGGACATGGCAGTGCTGGAGAACAGCTGATCTTGGTGACCTTAAAGGTCTGTCCCAACGTTAATGATCCTGTGGTTCTATCCAGACTCAGACCTGCGCTGGTTTCACTTGAAATAACAATTTTGCTCGCCTTGGATAACGGGAGGCTCCGGGGAAGGCCAGGGGAGGCAGCAGGGCTCAGACCAGCGCGGGTCTCACTCCAGAAGGAGTCAAAGGGAGATCAAAGGAGCCAATGGTGCAGGGATGGGAGAAGGGGTCGCTCAACCGCGGAGGTGCCGCCGGTTGGGGGAGGAGAGGGCGGTCACCCCCCGGCAGGTCGGTGTTCCCGCTGACCCCAGGGCCCCCAGGACCCCCGGGGGATGGTTTTGGGTATCCCGGGGATGAGCGGGGGGGATCCCCACTCCGGCGGGGCGCCGGCCTGGAGCCCCTTCCCCACCCCGGGCTGGGCAGGGCGGGGACCCCCTCGGTGCCGCTGTGTCGCAGGGCCGGGGTCCCCCCGCTCCGCCGCCCCCGGCCCGGCCCCTCCCGGGCCCGGCGCATCCACGCGCGGCCACTGCCCTCTGGTGGGGACCGGCCGCCGGGACACGCGGTTGCCACGGAAACTGGATGTTCCTCTCCCATCAGCGCCGAGCCCGGCGGGGACCCCGCGGGGCTGGGGGGCACAGCCGGGTCCTCACGGCACGGGTGACGCGCAGGGGCCGGTGCCGGGGTGTTCCCCCGCGGCTGGGCCAGGGCACGGCTGCCCGTGCCCCATCCCACGAGGAACAGATTGCCTCAGATCCGCAGAACCAGGGAATGGTCTGGGTTGGGAGGGACCTTAAAGACCATCTCATCCCACCCCCTGCCACGGGCAGGAACACCTTCCACTAGCCCAGGTTGCTCCAAGCCCCGTCCAACCTGGCCTTGGACACTTCCAGGGATGGGACAGCCACAGCTTCTCTGGGCAACCTGTGCCAGGGCCTCCCCACCCTCACAGGGTGGTGAGATATTTCTAGTATCTGATCTAAATCTCTCCTCTTTTAGCTCAAAACCATTCCCCCCTTTTCTGTCACTGACTGCCCATGTAAAAAGTCACTCTCCCTCTTTTCCTTTAAACCCCGATGCACAGTGGGCCTTTTCCCACACGGGCCCTGGGTGCCCTGGTTCCTCTCCAGCTGCCCCTGCTCTGACGCTGTGCAGAGGCATCACACACTTGCTTCTTATGTGTGGGGGAAAGGCCCTGATCTTCAGGACATCATTCCTTTAAGGCTGCTCCTGCTCATTTTGGGAACGCCCACACACATACAGCCTTTGGATGGGGCCACAGGGGCCTGGTGGCAGCCTGGGTGCAGCACCAGGGTTTCTCCAGTTGCTCCTGCCCTGCATTGGCCACTGCCAAGGCAGTGCGTGGTCTTCCCACTGCCAAAAATCTCCTTCCTCCAGCAGGGGAGGGCACCGAGTAAAGTCTTGCTCCTCCCACTCTTTAGACATTCCCTGGATATTCCAGGTCATTCTCCCAGGCTGGGCAGGTGCCTCCCCTGCACCAAGGTACAAGCCAGTGACCTCTCAATGCCCATCCACAGCTGCTTTTCCAGCTTCTCCAAGCCCACAGGGTCTCTCTCAGACCTGTGGAGTCTCATTTCAGAAGGAATGAGACGGAGATTAAATCAGCCCCAGTTTCCTCTCCATTCCTGAGAGCAGTCAGGGGCTTTGGGACCACGGTGAGCTGGAGCCACTGAGGTCTTCTGGTGCTTGGAATATGCACCTGGGAAGGCCCTGGAGTCATGCTGGGGCCTTGGAGAAGGAGGAATCCTCTTTCCATGACCTTCTTCACATCCTTGGGAAGATCTCCTCATCCAAGGCAGCTGTTGCACGGTTTGGGTGTTCACTTGGATGCATCTTTCACTGGCCCTGTGCAAACTGACCCAGCCCTGGGCTATGGGGCTGAGGCAGCAGCAGGGCAGTGCCAGCCCATGGCAGGAGCAGGAGGAAACAACCCTGACAGCTGCAGCCAGCCCAGCACAGCCCTGCCCCTGCCATGCCCAGCACTGCTCCCGCACCAGGGCTCACACCCAGGGATGGGCACTGCCCACAGAAGGGGTGCAGGAGGCAGGGAAAGCAGGCAGAGAAGGTGAAGGGATTATTTATTCATCCTGGAGCTGCCCCAGTGGGTCCAGGCTGCTGGAGGCTGATGTGCACCACCCCAAAACCTCCCACGGGTGCTGGCAGCCACAAGCCCAGGGTGGGGGAAGTCCCAGCACTCCCTGGGACAGCCCCAGTCCCAGCTGGCAGCAGGGACAACTGTGTGGCACTGCTGGCTCCCATCCTCTTGACCGCTCCAAATAAAATATCACGCCAAGTGCACTCTAACGGAGGAACTGGGCCCCCAGACTGCTACCTGGGACAAGCCATCATCCACCTCCGCTCCTGCCAGTGGGCACAGCCCAGGGAGGTCTCAGTGTGGGTGTCCTGTGTGCTGGGCAGTCCTGTGTGCTGCCCTGCTCCAGGCAACTAGAGGGATGGCTGGGTTGGTCCTGTCCCACAGGTCCTGCTCCACTCTGGGATCACAGGTCCTGCCCAGGTTGTTCATGGAGATACAACCTGTCCAGAGGCTCAGCTCACCCCAGCACATCTCCCACAGCCCAGCACTGCAGCACTGTCCTGGCTTTTCACAGGGACCAGTCCCTGGAAACCCCAGTCCCTCCTGCACTCCCTGCCTGGGGCAGGACCAGCCGTCCTGTTCAACCTCAGCCTGAAACTAAGTATCAGTCCATGGGTTGAGATAAGAGTAGGTTAATAATGAAAATAAAGTAAAATGTAATTATAATAATAATAACGAATAGGACCCAAATAAGAAGAAACAGAGGAATGAAACCCAAGAGAAACAAGTGATGCCCAATAGAATTGCTCAGCACCCACTGCCCAGCCCAGCCCCCAGCTGCAATCAGCAGCCCCAAGGCAACTCTCTCCTGTTTCTATACTGGGCATGATGCCCTGTGGTGCCCTATGGTGTGGATGCCCTCTGGCCAGTTGGAGTCAGGTCTCCTGGCCCACCTTCTCATGCAGCTCCTCACTGGCGGAGCATGGGACACTGAAAAGTCCTTGATTTAGAGGACTCAGCCAACATCTAAAACATCACTTTATCACCATTATTGCCATTCCAAAACCCAGCACTGTACCAGTTACTGGGAAGAAAATTAACTCTCTCCCAGACAGAAGCAGGACAACCTCTGCCAGGCCAGCCTGGCACCGAAGCAGACAAGGACCATCCCTGGCAGGGGCTGTGCAAGTCCCACCCCTGGGGCTCAGATGCACCACTAACCCACCACTTTGCTTTGCAGACCTGCCTTGGCTGCACTGCCTGCACTCCAGGAGACCCATGGCATGGAGCAACCTCCTTCTCTGTTCCCCACACAGTGCCTGAGCAAAGGTATCCTACCTGGACCTACAGCAGGCGAGGCCACACTCACAGTGACTGCACACCATGCACGACCCAGCCCCACAAAGTCACAACTATCCTCCAGCTCGTGCTCCAGCCTTGGCCAACCTCCTCTGCAGTCTCCCAAGACCAGAAATCACGCTCTGGACCAGAGGAAAGCTCTTGACAATGGTTTAATCACAACCAAAACCTTTCTGCAGGAAGTTTGGGGTTTGGGAAGTCACAGCTCAACTTTTGTCCTGGTGTAACTTGGTGTTCCAGACTCATCTCAAAAAGCCTCTTGTTCTTTCATCACTTCTCCCCTCACACTGAAGAATAATATTTTCACTCACACTCTGAAATTAGATCCTGATGTTTCTGCCAGCAAGGCTTTCAATAACTCGCTTATGTTCCTGGATGGAATTGCCTGGCAGACTGTCGGCCCCTGCGTGCTCAGGGTGAGGGGGAGTGTGGAAAAATTCCCGTTAATCTCCCAGAGCAGCCCCCAGTCCATGTTGGCTGCACCATCAGAGCCCATCCCTAGGGGAAGGATGGGCAGAGGAGAGCAGAGGGTGAGCACGGACAGGGATGACCCCTCAGCGTGGCTCCAAGGGGGTGGGTGAGCTCTGTTGGAACCAGGATCCTCTGCTCAGTGCTGTGCAGCTCCCTCACGCACATCCATAACACCCAGATCCCTCCCAGGAGCTTGCCAGGAGACCTGAGCTGCCCCTCTGCCTGGAGGGCTCTGACAGTGGACGAGGGGTGCCAGCGAGCACAGCAGCAGAGCCCAGAGCCCCAAAGCACTGCAGTACCAGGCATGGCTTTCCTGGCAGTCCTGGTGGTCCCAGGTTGCCACAGCGTTGGGTCAGGTGCTCTGGGGAGCGGGCCAACCCGGGGATGCCGACAGCCAGCACGGAGCAGAGGATCCCTGCCAGCCTGGGGGTCCGTCTGGCGAGCTGTGGAGTGGTTTGGCAATCCCCCCTGTGCAGCAACCTGCGTGGCAAGCTGCTGAGGACTCGGCGAGCCTGGAACCACGGGTGCCCATCTGCCGGCCTGGCAAGCACCAGGCAACAGAGGAGCCCCGGCTCCCAGTGCCAGCAGGGTGGAGCTGGGAGGAAGGAGAACATCCTGCAGGTCATGCCAGGAATCCCAGCAAGGGGCTGGAGAGCCCCAAACGCTCTGAGCCACTCTCATATTTCAGGAAATCAATCTGGGGAGGAACCTCCCTTGCCCACCAGGAAACCACAGTTCTCCAGGCTGCAGTTCCAAAGTTTTCCTTGAACCACGTTTCCAGCCAGGCCATCGCAGCTCTGTATGGCTGATGCGCCGTGTGGGATCACAGCTATACACCATGTCCTGAGGCTCCAGGAGCTGCTGGCACTGCCCACACATTCCTGCACCCCCCTAGGCACAAACCAGCCCTGCCACTGCCTGGCCCCGGGGCTCAAGACCACCTCTCCCCATAATTTCCCATGTCCAAGACAATACTCCCCACGATTTTCCATTTCCAAGACCACTAGTCCCCACAATGTCCCATTTCCAAGCTTGGTGCCCCATCCAAACCATGATTTCAAGTGTCTGGGCTTGGTGCTGGAGGTTCTCGGTGCACTGAGCTCCCCAGCATGTGGTGGGGATTCCAGCATCTCCCATGGGCTCTTCTAGCTGTAGAGCTGAACTTTCTAAAGATACAAGAAGTTGTTTATAAACAATGCAGAAATAATATCTGTCTCTTTGTGTCCTCGGAAGTATCATGGTCATTTTCCTTTGTTTTTTCCAAAACAGCTCATCCTCTGGCACAGACAGCACACAGGGAGTTCAGCTGGATGTTTCAGACAATTATGAAGATCTACAAAAATATCTGTAAGTGGTCTCTGTGTTAGATGCAACCATGTCTTAAACTTCTGATGGCTCAAGAATAATCATCACAACAGTCCCAGTTACAGCCGAGATCCTGCAACAGTTCCACACATGACTAACCTGAGTGTGCTTCTGTGTGATCAGGGGCACTGGCAGGGTGCAGAGGTACCCCCAGGCAGTCCTTACAGATGAAGATGGAGCCCTGAGCCAGAGGTGTCATCACTGATCTCCTCCCTGCCCAGCAGGTCACCTCCTGTCCTGGGGACAAACCAGCCCCAGTTCTGCTGCTCTCATTCAGAGAGGCCCTTCAATGTCATCACAGGAGGTTGGCAGGAGTGGGGCCAGTAACTTCTGCCTCAAGCCCTCACTACTTCTGGCTCAAGTGCTCCCAGTTACCAGTACCCAGCTGCCCGGGACAATCCACATCCCCAGTCTCCTCATGAACCCACCCTCCAGTGAGCAGAGTGTCTGCCCCAAGGCACAAGGCAGGAGACCTGTGTGCACTGAGGAGAGCTCAGTCCCACTCCTCTGAATTCCCCTACAGCACCTGGCAGGGACGTCAGCCTTCCTCCAGCCCTGTCCTCCTGCTCAGAGATGATGCTCAGCAGCTCCAGGAGGTGAAGCCTCCTCAGGCCTTGGTGAGGTGACCCAATTTAAGCTGCCCCAGAGGCACGTAAGGAAGGCCACACTGAGCAGTGAAGTGTCCTGGTGCTGAATCCTTCATTGCTTCCAATGGGTTTTGAAATGACACTCACTCATAAATAAATGTAAGCCATTTATTTTGTTATCAGCTCTTGGGAACTGTGTCTCTTTCCACCTCCAAGCGCCTGAATCCCTGCCCACACGTCTGGTGTTTCAGCTGCTGAATGGGAGCCTGAAATGAGGAGAGGAACGACCACCCGCTCCTCTCCCCAAGCCACGCTCTCCAACAGCACTTGCTGGTAATTTGTGCCTGATCAACTGTGTGATTTGGAGATATTTCTCCTAGTGAGTTGTCATGGGTGCACTTGTTCTAAAAAACTAAACACGGAATTTTCCCTTCCTCTGCCCCACTGGGTGGGAGCGATGTTTGAATGGGCAGACTGGTTTTGCCTTGGGGGTTTGACTAACACAAAAGAACTGGCCAGCAGATTGACGTTCCAGGCTAACGGCCTCGGGAGGGCCCAGGAGACTCTTTTCTTTGTTTTGTTTTTTTTTTCCCTCTCCCGGAGGAGGGGGAAGGAGGCATAGTCCGTGGTTGCAGGAACTGAGGGAAGGTGTGCGCTGGTAAAGCAGGGAGGCTGCTTTGTTCTCAGTCTGGCTGGTTTGTTGTTTTTTTTCCTCTGGCCCCGGCTTGCTGGCACCCTGTTTCTAGACCTTCCCCCCCTTCCTGCCCGGGTGGACCTGCTTGGACTTCATTGGAGAGGAACGATTTGGAAAGAGAATCACTTTGTTTTTCCCTCCCCCAGCTCCCGTGTTTTTGGCAGCAGTTTCTGTGCACATCAGCGAAGAAAGGGGAAGTCCCAGGGCCAGCAGCAGACACCATGAGTTCCCTTTGGGAAGAACCCTTCTTTCTTCTTTTCCCCCTTCCCGGTGAGGGGGAGGGAAGGGCTCCATTTTGGCTCCCCCAGCACACCCGGGGCCTCCACGTGGTGACCTCAGTGATCCAACAGCGCCCCCTATCGCCCAACCCCGAGCACTGCAGGGTCTGCACCTCCAGCCATCCAACAGCGCCCCCTGCTGACTGTGGTTAGAACTGCACCCAAAGCACAAACTGAACTGTTTACTTTTCATTGAAAGGGATTTTTGGGTATAGGGTTATTGTTCAGTTGGGGTTTTGTTTGGTGTTCTTTGTTGTTCTGCCAATACACATATATCCTTTAATAAAGGGCTGTTATTTTTCCTTTCTCCACACTTTCTCAATTGGAGCCTCTTAATTTCAGATTTACAATTGCTTAGAGAGAGGAGTTTTGGTCTTCCTCTTAACTCATCCTCCTTAGCAAAACACTTCTGTCTCATTAAACTGAGTGCACTGCCATGGGGAGTGGGGGATCCCACAGCTCCCGGGCGGCCGGAGCTCAGCTCTCCCGTTATGCCAAGCAGGAGTCAGCCGGAGAAGGTCTGGCAGGATTTACAGCCTCTATAAAGGGGCAGGAGGTGGATGTTTGTTATTGCTATGGGCTGTATGTCTCTTCTGCAGCAACCTGCAACTTCACCCCTTCCAGCAGGTTGTTGCTGCCATCCCTTGCTGGAGCCTAACAGGGTGGGAAGAGCTTGGCTTGAGCTCACACAGCTCCAGGGGTTCACACATCAGCAGATGTAGGATTTTTTTTATGGCCTTACTAAAATTCCCCGAGGTTTTTACCTGCACACTGCTCAGGGACACACATCTCTTCCTATGCTTGAGCTGCCACAGCCTCTCACTGGCACAGTCATTGGAAAGTGTCTGATCCCTGAGCGCCTCCTGTAGCTCATCTCATTCCACCCTTCCCATGCAGACACATCAGGTTCTTCTGGATTGTCAATGGGAAATCACTGCCAGACACACTCCGGAATGCCACAAGCAGCCACAAGCTCAGCACTATTTTGCCCCTAAAATAAGAGCCGCTTCCTAAGGGGGAGGCAGAGCTCTTGAAAAAGAGTAATTTTTTAATTTTCAACCATTGCATGAACCTTTCTCCAGTGTCTTCTCCACCCCAAGACTTGGGTCAAAAAGAGACTTGCCCTTCCCTGACCTGACAAGGACCAGTGGAGTTTTTACTTCCTTCACATCAGGACCATTCACACTCTTCACCTCCTATTCATCTGGTTTATTTTCCCTAATTTTTGGAAAGCTGGAGCAGGAACTCAAGGCACTGGCAGTGCCCATTATCCTGCCTCCTGTAGACCACCACAGGCTCCAAGGCTCCATGTTCAGCATCCTGGAGATCTCCTGTCTCTGGCACAGCTGGTGACACTGTAATAAACCCTGCCACTAATAGCAGGTATTTGTGAGCCATGTTTTGTTCTCTGCCAAATGTTAATAGAGAAAAATCTGCAGCACCATGCCAGGAAATCTTTTTATATCTTATTTCCAGAATACCCTGATATCAATTTATATCTGCAATTCGATTAATGTTCTGGGAGAGGCAAATTGGCATCCCCAGCTCCCTCCATTCTCAGCAAAGCAAGTTCCCATGAAGAGGGAAAGTCTGGTATGGCCTATCTCACTGTCCCCAGACACACGAGATCCCCTAAAAAAACCAGGTGGAGGCTTCAGACATGCCCTGAAACACTCTTTGTATGACAGAGCAGCACTTAACCCCTCCTGACACTGGTGATGGGGTGCGTGACAGTCCACCTGGTAATCTGCCGGCTATTAAGTGCATTTTGTTTGAGCTTTATAGATAGTAAATCTGAATAAAATCAGATGATGTCACTCAGTTGTGCACTGATCAACCTCTGGATTTTATGTTCACAGGAGCAGCAGGATGCTGCAATTTTAATTTAAGTGGAACAAGGGAGCTGGTCTTAAAAGACAATCAGGGCCCTGTAGCAAAGAGGGCATGGCCTCAAGTTGTGCCAGGGAAGATTTAGATCAGATAATAGGAAAAATTCCTTCATTGAAAGGCTGGTCAGGCATTGGAACAGGCTGCCCAGGGCAGGGTGGCGCGACCATCCCTGAATATGTGCAAAAGGGGACATGTTTTAGGTGTGGGCTTGGCCTTGCCGGGTTAATGGTTGGACACAATGAACTTAGAGGTATTTTCCAACAGTAATGAATCTGTGATTCTATGACCAGGGAAATTGTGTCTCTCAGTGTTTTGGAAACAACCAGCCTGGTAATTAGTGCCAGGAGAAAGGAAGGATTCTCGTACCAATCCTATGGACCATTTCCCCCTTGGTGTCCCCGTTCTCCCCCATCTGCAGCCAAAGCAGCACAACTGGAGTTGGGAGAACACCCAAAAGGCACCACTGCAGGACTCCGTGTTGCCTTGGAACAGGGACACATCTGCTCCAGGACACTCAGATTTTATATGGGCAGGACCCAGCTCCTCCAGCATGGCCAGGGAGATGCTGGAAACAGCCTACACAAGACCTGTGGGCTTTAGCATTACAGCCCCCAGGTAGAGCAAACAACACCCTGACCTGCTGGAGAAGCATCTCAGCTCATGCCTGACCTTGGCAGGTGAGAGCAAAGCAGCTCATCCCCGTTTCACATTCCCCATTTCCCTGATTGTCACAATTCCCAGGTACAGCCGCATCCGGCACCACCTGCCAGGCTGGGTGAGATGAGCTGGCTGTCCACACATTCAGGTAAGTGCCTGAAACACCCCTGATTTCATGCTCCATGAGGTCAGGCCTAGAGGAAGAGGGAAGGTGGAGGGAACAGCATTTTCTGCCCCCTGGGTAGCCCAAACACACACAGGTTTGAGGCCGTTTGGGCCTGGCAGGGTGACTGGTGCGGTTCTGTCACCACGGTGCTTGTGCTGGCTGCTCTGCCTGTCCTGCTCTCACCAACCCAGCCATGTGGAGAAGGACTTCCAGAAAATTACCTGCACTGCTGGGACATCCTTCTCTGCTCCTCCAGCAGCACCAGGTCAGCTCCCCAAAGTCCACCCGAAGGCTCTCCCAGGAACCACACAGATCATTTCAGGCACCAGCATGAAAACAAGCTGCTTAATTGCCTGTGAGGGTGGGGACCCGGCCCAGAGAAGCTGTGGCTGCCCCATCCCTGCAAGTGTCTAAGGCCAGGTTGAACAGGGCTTGGAGCAAGCTGGGCTAGTGGAAGGTGTCCCTGCCCATGGCAGGGTGTTTGAATAAGATGAGTTTTAAAGTCCCTTCCAACCCCAACTGTTCTGTGACACTGCAAGGGGAGATGGTGCAAAGCAGAGACCATGGCTGCAGGCAGTGCCTGGTGCAGGCAGGGCCGTGAGGGTGCCCCAGGGTGCAGCACTGGCAGCAGGCAGTGCTCAGGGCTGGCACTGTGTGTCACTGCAGGCAGAGAATGGTGCCACAGGCAGCAACAGCAGCAGGGCAGGCACTTCAGGCAGCACAGAGCACAGGGTGCAGAGCAGTGCAGGGCACTGCCCACAGTGCACAAGGCAGGCAGGGCATGGGAGAAGTGGCATTTGGGCTGGGCAGGTGCAGGCAGTGCCCAGTGTCACAGGCAGCCCTGGAGGCCTCATCTCTCCTCTCCTGTGTCCTTGATTTGGCCCCTCCACTGCTCTCATCCCCCAGACCAACCTCTTTTGAAGCCCTTACAGTGGCCACACTTTGCCCCAGGCCCCCAGTGCTGACCCTGGAGAGCCTCGAGCTGGGGACAAACTCAGGAGCCTGAAAACTTGAGCCTGAAGTGTAGGCGATAGGGAACACCCAGTTCTCCTCAATATCCCCCAGAGCACAGCCCCCCACGGGCAGGGTGGGACCCTCTGCTCCACAGCTTGGGCAGAGGCAAAGCCCTCGGAAAGAAAAAACCTCCTCATGCGAGTCTCCTCAGCATGCTGGCAGCGTCCCGAGGAGAGCGAAGACATTACGTAGGAAAAGTACTTTTGAAAGCAGACAGCTCCATTTCCATAGTGAACAGCCCGACTTCCAAGTTCGTGTCCCGAAATAGCCCCGGGAGCCATTTACCAGCAGGATTGCACGGGATCCGCCCCCTGTGTTCTTACCGGGATCGACGGGCAGTACATAACCAAGTGACACATCTGCAGGAAAGCACAGGGATGCCCTGGAAAACGCTGCCAACCCCAGGAGCTGCCCCTGGCTCCAGGCACCCGCCTGCGCAGGAGCCGTGTCCCACAGAGCCCGGCCACCCGTTAATAATCTGAGGGAAGAACTCACAAATTAATTCACCAAAATGATTTCCCGACCAGCTTCGAGCTGAGTCAAGGATCTGCTGCAACTGGTGATGAGGAAAAGGAAAATGCTGGGCAGAAATGGTTGACAGCTGTGGATCAAGGGAGGGGGCAATTTTGGCAGGAGTATCCCTGCGGCACTGTGGTGAAGCTGCCGCAGCAGAGAGTGAGGAGTTTTGGAGTTCAAGCTCTGCCACCCCTGCAGGAATGACCCAAGGGCTGGCCTGCCTTCCCACCATCACTGGTTACAGGGTTTATCCTCCCCAGGGCAAAGGAAAGCAGCTGAGGTCTCTTGACCTTGAAGAGGCTCATCACATGCAAACAGGAAATAATTCTATTTAATTTGGAGGAGATGAATGGGCTGTGCAGCCATTCCTACCCACAGAGGGGCTGCAAAAACTAAAGCGAAAAGTGACTGTTAGAGACTTTATTGCAACTTTTATGTCGTAAGTCTCACAGAAATGCTCACTGAGTCCAAAGACTGTAGTGAGGCTGGATATTTCCATCTTGCCAGACCCAGCTGCCACCAAAAAGGGACCAGCAGGGCCTCTAGATGGGGTGGGATCCATCATGATCCCCCCAGGTGAGCACAGCAAACCACATGCTTCGAGTGAGATGGAAAACCCTCAGGTCTCTCCCAGCACAAGGAGCAGATCCCTCAGAAGGTTTGTGCTCCAGTAAAAGACACCACTCAGGGCCAGAGGAGGCTCTCCGTCATCAGTGGAAGCAGAGTTCGTTCATCTCCAAGTGGGACAGGCCTGCAATAATTTGTAGAAAGGAAAACCCAGAAAGGCAGGACAAGTCTTTCTGCAGATAGAAGCTCTGTTAAATGGAATCACAGGGCAGGAATTCCCCTCTTCCACTAGGATCAGGGTGAAAGGGAGATGCTGGTCTTCCCTGGCCCTGGTCAGGCCACCCCTGGCACTGACACCTCTTTCCATTCTCCATCACCCCCATTTTCATTCCCAGCTCCTCCATTTCATTGCAACTTCCAGCTGCTTCTGTGCAAGTGGGCACAGCTTTCTGTGCCAAGCATGAAGAGCTCCTTGACCTCGAGTCAAGAGTGTTTTTTAGCCCCCAAAAGACCTTTGTAGCTTTTCTTGCAGCCCTCTTTGTGCTCCTGCAGGCCCTGTCGGGGCTGACAGCAGAGCTGCCGCGGTGTTCCTGGAATAGCTTTCCCGATGCCGTGTGAAGGATCTAGGTCACTCCTCACTCCTTGCTATTCCCTTTTATGAACGCCGTGTCAGGCGGATGCACAGAATGACTGTGAAGCTGCTCTGAGTGATGCTTTGTGAGACAGAGCCTCTCATCCTGGGGAATGCATTTTCTAGGTTCTCGGGTGTGGATTTGTGGATGCCTCCTCAAATGCAGTGGTTGGACTGGGGCTATTTAATGAGGGTTTGGCAGCACTAACATGTCCTGCTCAATCTTTTTGTCACCTGCAAACCTTACTGTAGATTTTATGATTATCATCTACAACTTTACTAATATGACTCCATAGCTCTGTCTTTCATATTTCTGGTCCCAGTGGGAGCAGCCCCTCTCCACACTCTGGTGTTGGTCAGGAGCTCTGTCACAGAGCCAGGCACAGCTGATGTTTAGCATTCCCAGCCTAGAGAATTTCATTATTTCCTTGCTGGTGCTGTTTCCTCACTGATTTGTATTCAGCTTCCCCACCTCACGGTGCTTCCAAGGTACCTGCTTAGAACTGCTCAGGCATGGCCTGGACCAGCGAGGCTGTTTTCACCATCCCCAATCCCTCACAGCAAAGACCAGGAGTCTGTCCAGCCCGACCTGTTTTCCATGCCACATGCCAAAAGCCATTAATTGTGCTGTTTAGCCAGTGCGCAGCTGTAGGAACCCAATTATCCTTCCCACCATCTGATCTGGGTTCGTGGTTTCCTTTTCCCAGTCATCACGATTTTGTACACCCTCAGTCCCTTGGGATTTTCCATGTTTCCAAGGCTTGCTAAGTCTCTTGGTTCACAACTCAGACAGCTTCCCAGCTGACTCTCTTGTGCATCCTGGCTTTAGGCTCTAAAATATTGAATGTCATTGAGCATGCACCTTCCTCAGTGCAAAATGACTGATTTTCCAGGGAAAACCAGCTAAGCTGGAGTGGGATTTCACAGACTCACAGAACCATAGAATGGTTTGGGTTGGAAGGGACCTTAAAGAGTACCTTGTTCCACTCCCCTGTTACTATCCCAGGTTGCTCCAAGCCCCATCCAGCCTGGCCTTGGACACTTCCAGGGATCCAGGGGCAGCCACATATTCTCTGGGCAGCCTGTGCCAGGGCCTCCCCACCCTCGCAGTGGAGAATTTCTTCTTGATGTCCAGTCTAAACATACTCTCTTTCAGCTTGAAGCCATTCCCCTTTGTCCTGCCACAAAGAAAAGATGAATACAACCTTCAGTCACATGTGGACTCTACATTCTTGTTTTTTGATTAGGCATTCTATCAATTAGCATAAAATAATTAATATTATTAATATTATTAATTATTTATAATTAATATTATTATGCATTCTAAAGGGATCTTCTGTTCTGAAGGGACTAGAAAGGTGTCAGACTCACTGGAGGGTGAGTCCAGCCAGCAGACAATGACTTTGTTGTTCTGAAGGAGCTGCAAGCTATTGGCTGTATTTTTTGGAGAGCAGAATTTAGTCAGAAAAATTGAATGGAGATGGGGAGTTCCTGGAGAAATTTTTTTTCAGATGCTCGGAATGGTCACGGCATTGTAAGGAGAGCAACAGCTGGAATCTGTCCTATTTCACTGGAAAAGGAGGGGAAAAAATAGTAAATTGATGATCCCAAATTGGTATGTATGTGTTGAAGAGCAGTAAGGGCAAACAAATAGCAAGACATATAAATAATAACATTTTATATTGATCAGTGAGTCCAAGATGACGCTGAATCGAAGCAATGCCAGAAATTCATTGGGTGATTTGAGAAAAGGTGACTCAAATTGAATGAATAACTTGAGCTGTTTCCTCTGTCCAATAGTTTATTATGATTCTGAAAAACCTCTTGCTTAAAATTTTTTACAATAATTTGAGAAGTTGAGCAGATAGTGTGTTGGGGAAAATGGTAAAAAGGAAAGAAGGGAGAAAGTGCAAGGGGAGGATTGAACATGAGAATGTCCCTATTAAATTACATTGAATACCTCAAACAGTCGATTTCAAAGTTTGGGTGGGGGTGGAAAGGTCAAAAACCTGAAAATATTCCTCCAGCTCTGAGCTGCGCGGTGTTGCCCCTGCGTGCCAGGCCTTGTGAGACAGGACTTAGAGGTGCGATTTAGAATCTCCCACATCCTTTGGAAAGGATCCCTTCGCTCTCTTGGCACGGGAAAGGGGCAGACACCGGCCCAGAGCAGCGAGCAGCTCTTTCGTGTCCCTGCTGCAGCCCCCGCGGTGCAGCAGCTCAGCCCCTGCCCCTTCCCGCAGCCCCAGCCCCCGGCTCGCCCCTCGCCGCTGGCTGGGAGCCCACCGGCAGCCAGGCCACTAATGACCCCTCGCAGCAGCTCCTCGTATCCGGGGGAACTGCGTTTCTTTCCAGCACGTGGATCAAAGAGGGCTCTTGAGTCGCGAATCCCTATGGGAGGATGAGGGGTCGGCGCGGATTAAGACGTGCAGTAATTTGTGAAGGGTACGAACAGAAGAAACGAGCTATTAGGGGAAGGATTTTTGGCTGGCAGGATCAAAGAGCATCAGTAGGAAATGTTTAGAAGACGCTGGGAACAAAGGGAATTCAAACCCATATGGGTCTATTAATAGACACACGAAATTTATTAACAGCGGCAACAAATCAAGTGTTCAATAACTTCCTAAATTCTGCTTTTGGAGACAACACAGATCTTTTTTCATAAGGCTGATGAAGGACTTTCAGGACTGCTATTAGCCAAGAACTTTAAACAATACACACTCAAAATAAACTGATTTTTTATAGCTAGATCTGGATAACCCAAACAGAAGCATGCTTAAACTGTTGACAGAAGAATATAGCAGGCTTTGGAAATACCAGTCAACTGCTGAGTCAGCCTGAAATCAGATAATTATGGGTTGTATGTTGATATTAAATAATAATTATATAATAATTTCATATTAGAATAACAGAAGTATGATAAATATGTACCAAAGCTTGGCAGGGTGCTAATGGCAAAGGAGGGGTGGGATCAAGAAAGCAGTAACTCTGGGAAGAAGTTAAGGGTGAGCAAAGCAGATCTGAACTGCAGAAGTGATTCTTTGCAGAGGGGTTTTAGCTTAAATTTGGGTGCATTGACTGATGGGAAGGGGTATGTTGAACGAGGCAGAGGAGGGGAGGGGAGGGGAGTGAGCCCTGGACATGGAACTTTGCACCCAGACTTGGTGTCCACCTGGCATTTGGAAAAGACAGAAATAGTTGAAAAGAGCCATGAGAAATAGAAGGAGAGATGTGTTATAACGAGAAAAGATGTTCTTTTGCCTCACAAGGAGGTGGAAGGGGGGCTCATCCAGGTTTGCAGTGGGCAGCCTTCACGCAGTGGATCACTCTGCAGTCGTGATTGCTTGTTTGGGACAGGAGGCCAGGCAATTTCCCACTACCAAAAGAGTGCACTGGTATTCACAAAGGTGATTTTTCAGGCCATGAAGTCTTCACTACAAAAATAGACTCTCTGGGGCAGACAGACCCTGCTAAATTCAACAGCTGGTCTCAATATGAGACTGCTTTGGGAAAGGAAACGTCTGGGAGGTCCTGCAAGGTGATCTGCTGCTTGTCGGGGCTTTAATCTCTGTAAATAACCTTTTCTCCTGCCTTTCCAAGGCATGGGGAAAAGACTCCCATGTCCCGTCTCCAAGAGAGACGTCAGGTCGAAAAACATATTGATGAGAGAGGCAGGAATACTGGGTGCACATATTCCTCTAGATCTTCCTGATGCCCTATCATTCACCCCTTTATTAAGTATCAGATTCAGAATAAGAAAGTCCCAGACCAGGGGACGTTAGACTTTTTCTTTCCAGGAGAATATGGTTTATATTTATGTCATCCATACCAGACCAAGGATCAATTTGTGGCAGAAAACAAAGTTCATCAATGGGAACGTTGCAAAGAGTGGGAACCAGCCTAGGAGGGCATTTGGTGCCAGATGCTGGCAGGCAATAATGTGGGAGGGAGAGGGAGGGCAGAAGGACAGCCCAGGAGGTTTTCTTCTCAGCCACTGCCTTATATTCCCCTGCATCCTCTCCTTCTGCAGGCACTGGGTACTGGTGCCCCTTTGAGGCTATTCCCTCACGGCCATCCATCACCCCGGCACTCTCTGAGAGCTGGCCCAAACCAGGCTGCAAATGTGCTGAGCTCTTCTGGCAACACTTCAGAATAAATGGCAAGCCATTTCTGCAGCTCGTTTCCATTGTAGTATTAATCAAACTGAATTCCTGTGGTGCTCATATGGATGTCATATGTAAATCCCTCTGAACTCGGCTGTTGCTCATTCCAAATTAAAGTCAATGGAGAAATGTTGCTCCTGCCTCCATCTCGCAGCTCTGAGTTCTTGTGCATTTATTCCATTCATGAAATCCTAATTATTATGGAAATGAGGAAATACCAGAGTTGATGAAACCCATGAAGAGCATTGCTAATACTTGTGAATTTATACAGAAGGTGCTCAGATGCCAGGCTGAGAGGCAGCACCACGAAGGAAGCAAACATACCTCCATGTCCTACCATAACTGCATGCTCCACATCTTAAAATGGAGTGCACAGTCCTCACCAGAATTTCCAACTGTCCATTCCTCAATGTGACTATTTTAGGAACAAGAGGTTTTCCAGGTCAATGCTGGTCGATGGCAGTGGTCAGTACCACCACTCAGACGACATGAGAAGCCTCCAAACAGCAGCTCTAGAACAGCTCTGTTTTAAAGAGTTTTCTTCCTTGTTATTAGTTATTACTCTGTTTGATGAACTATGTCCCTTTTTTTTGTTGTTTTTTTGTTTTTGTTTTTGTTTTTGTTTTGTTTTTTTGTGGGGAGAAAGGGGCAAATACAGGTTTATTTTGCTCTGAGAATATTGATTCCTTTTTACTACATATTCCTCTTCATTATATATGCGAAGGGGGTCGAAGACCTTTAGACTAGTTGCTGTACCCCAGAAGTCAGATGCTGGTCAGGCAGAAGCTTCTTTGTCCTTGGGCAGGACCTTCAGCCTTGCAGAGGCTGAACTGAGTCCAGCACCTGAAGCAGGCCAGTGTGAGCACCTATGTGGTGTCTCTTGCCTTCAGCAGACAGAGTGGGTACACCAGTTCCAGTCCCTTGGGAATCCTGCATCCTTCAGCCCAACACAGCCATGGCATTCACTTCTCTGCAGGGAAGCACAGGAGGAAGCCCAGGAGCACAGGAATGGGCGGAGGTGGTTCCAGCCCTTCCTGACGGCCTGGGCAGCTGTGCCAAGGTCCCCCAAGTCACTGAACCGCAGAGCCCGGGCTCACCCTGTGCTCCCTGTCCGGCCCCAGGGCGGGTTCCCGGTCAGGACCAGGAGGTTCCGCAGATTTGGTGGCTGGCAGGGAACAGCTGAATCCTGGCTTTGCCTTCCCTCCATCACAGGTCACAAAGCCACCCACTGCAGGAAGCCCCCAAACACAGCAGGGCTCTCCAGGAACAGCCTTTCCAGACTCCACTAAGCCCTGTCCACACTAGCAATGTTTCCTTCTGACCTTCTGCCTCAGTTTTGACCTAAACCACTCAAGTTCCCGTGTAATCTCCCAGCACAAGAAATCACTCAGGGAGAGACTCCAACGTTAGCCATGTCACTATAAGTACTTTGGAAATGGTTCAGATGCTTTCTCCCTGAGAAGACTTGTCACATGCCTGTGTCACTCCAAGGGGATGTAGGATAATATGTAGGAAAACATACTAGGAAAAAATTCCTCCCTGTGAGGGTGGGCAGGCCCTGGCACAGGGTGCCCAGAGCAGCTGTGGCTGCCCCATCCCTGCAAGTGTCCAAGGCCAGGTTGGACGGGGCTTGGAGCAACCTGGGCTACTGGAAGATGTCCCTGCCCATAGCAGGGGGTGGAGCTGGCTGGTCTTTGAGATCCCTTCCAACCCAAACCATTTTGTGATTCTGTGATGCCTCCCATGTCCCAGTAAAATACCCAGGTCATGAGAAGTCACTGCTACCAGCAGAGGTCCTTTAGATCCACTGACCACTCACATGAGCAGCTTTTAGATGTGAACTGAATCTTGAGAACACATGAATTTTGGTTTGTTTTTTTGTTTTCTCTGGGCAATCCAAGGAGCAGAGACAGGATGTGAGGGCAAAGGTGGCCCTTGCAGTAGCCACCTGTCACACAGAATCCCTGATTGTTTGGGTTGGAAAAGCCCTCTAAGATCAAGTCCAAACATTCACCCAGAGCTGCCAAGGCCACCACTACCCCATGTCCCTAAGTGCCACATCTACACGTCAGACTCCACCACTGCTCTGCACAGCCTGTGCCAGGGATTGACAATCCTTTCCATGAAGAAATTTTTCATAATATCCAATCTAAACCTCTCCTGGCACAACTTGAGGCCACTTCCTCTTGTTCTATTGCTTGTTAGCTGGGAGTTCCCAAGATAAGGGGTGACGGGGGATGGTTTTCAGGTACCATTTGCAGGCTTTGGTTGCTCTACAGCACAGAGAAGGTCTCTGGCCAAGACACTCCACCAAGGTCTGTGGGTGTTCATGGGATCAGCTTGCACAGGGGTCTGTCTGGATGGGGGCTGGAGGTGGTGTGTGAAGGTAATAAGCTACAACAGTGGCACAAGGGATCCTCTTAGCTGGGAGTCACAGGGGGTCAGTCACTTTGCCTGGGGGGAATTTAGGGACACTGAGTCCCCAAATACATGTGTACACCTGTGGTGTCTCTAGCTGGAACGGTGCTGCAGGGAGACACCCTGCCCAGTGTGGGAAGAAAGGGAATATCTGGGGGTTGCCTGTCCCCAGGACCTGGCTGTGCTGTGTGGGTCCCCCTCGGGTCTGGCCGCCTCCAGTGGGGACCCAGACATGGACAGACATCACCCTGCAGTACCCAGGGGGGCTCTGATGGGCACAGGGGGTCCATTGCCAGGCGGAGGGTCACAGTGGGGCTCTGCCCTATGTCCTGGGCAGTCACTGGGGCACCGCTCTGGGTGTGTAGGTCACGGTGGGGGTCTGCCCCGTGCCCCTGTGTCCTGGGTGGGCATGGGGAGCCCATCCTGAGGCTGGGGCTCACGGAGCCGGGGGTCTGTCCTGGGGCAGTCTGACCCCAGGCTGGGGCTCACAGCGGCGGTCCAAAGGGTCCCGAGTTGGCACGGGCGGGCGGCTGTTCGCAGGCTGAAGATCACGGTGGGGGTCTGCCCCGTCCTAGAGGGGCCCTTGTGGGCACACGGCGGTCCCTCCTCACCCACAAGGAAGACACTGAGGGTCTGCCCCGTGCCCGGAGTGCGGAGTGAGCACGGGCGTCTGTCCCTGAGGGAGGACAGTCCGGAGTCGGCTGCGACGGTCGGGGGGGAGTTTGTGAGGGCCGAGCCGAACATGAGCTGGGCCGGGTCGGGCCGGGCCGGGCCGAGCC
>VXAY01001347.1:382126-412894 GCA_013399855.1 Oxyruncus cristatus
CGCCCCGCGGGCTCCCCGGCCCCGCCGCTGCCCGGCCGGGCTGTGGCTCCCGGGGAAGCCGCTTCCAGGGCTTTGTTACTCTGCCGGGTGTCCCCGGTCAGGGCCTGGGGCAGCCGCGGTGCTGCCTCGCCCCGAGGCCTCGGAGCGGTGCCTGGCACGGCCGGAGCCTGCCCCGGCCCCGGCGCCGGTCGGTGTCGGCCGGACGCCCCCGGCAGGAAGGGGGAAGCGGGACGAGGTGCCGGAGGTTTGCTTGGGGTGGCCCCCGCCTGCGGACTGTGCCCGGGAGGTTGTGCCCTTCCTCCCCGTCGAGCCCTGCGGGGCTCAGTGACACCATCCTGTGACCCCGGGGGTGTGGGGATGGACCCCAGTGCTCCGAGCGGGACCCCCGCGGGATCCTGCAGCTGGAGATGTCGGGGTGACCCCCGGGACCTGTCAGAGAAACCCCGTAACCACCATCCCTGGGGAAAATCTGCGCCTCCTTCACAGCCCCCCCGAGTCGGGTGCTGGGGTAGAGCTGGGAGTGAGACAACATTCGAGCGTTTCGTGCACAGTTGAGATGTTTAAAAATAACCCCGGTGTCGGCTGGCTCCTGCCGCGCAGGTTTAATCCGCAGGCTCTTTGAAGCTCCGATGTGAAACTGTGGCAGCAGTTTGGATGACTGAAAGCAGAGCTGGCAAATCCAAACAGGCGGCCCGAGTTTGGGATGCACTGAGCTGCTTGGCTCCCTCGGGCCTCGGATGGTTTGGGTTCAGCAGCTGAATAGGAAACTATTTCCATGGGGAAAGTCAGGATGTGGAGACCCAGGTCCGCGGTCCCCGGCATTGGTTTTTTGGCTGAGTTTCTGTTTACTGTTGTTGTTTATAGTAAACAGCGTGCACTGAGTGGCTGGGAACAGCCATGTGGTCGCTGCTCTTCGCAGCCAGTAATATTGGGGGAAGATGTTCTCCCACTTTGCTTCAGCGCCTGAGCAACGGTGTGGGCTGGGCTGGGCCTTCTCCTCCTCCTCTTGCCTTCCTCTCCTTACCCTCACACTTTTACTGGCCAGGCTGTGCTGTCCCCGTGCACTTGCTAGGAATATTTGGAGTATGGGATGGTGCTTCATCCCAGTCTTGTGCTTGGTGTTAATATGGGGAATAAAACTGGGCTTGTCAGGGGCTCAGCTTGGGTCAAGCTGCTGTGGGCTGCAGCCCTGCAAGGCCCTGCATGTGCCGGGGGGTAGTTCAGGATCTGCCCAGTAGATGGTATGAAAATGCAGATGGAAATCAGGGAGTCCCTTACAAAAGGGCACAAGGGAAATGTAGGTATTTCTGTGCTCTTTAAAGGATTTATTTAGTTAAATAAATCTAGTTTGAATCTGTTTTGTTTGAGAGAAATATGCTTCACCTTGGTCTTCCTGTTTTGGTAAATACATCTCAGCAAGTGACAGTTCTGCATCTTGGTAATCTACTTTTCAGTAAAATATTTGGTATAAAGTAAATCAGGTGATTAGCTAATTAAAAGAAAGCAAATGCAGAGTTTAGAACAGGAGGCCCAGTGGCACCCCATGCAAGTGCTGAGCCTGTGCCCCTGTTTTTCCTGTGCCTAAAATTTTAATGAAGTTTAACTCTTGATTGAGTTTCTCTAGAAACTTAATGAATTTTGCAGGACAATTTGGTGTCTTGAAGTGAAAGATGCTGTTGGGGTATGAAATGATGATGTTACTCATCAAGTAGCTGTGCTTCTGTCTAGGATGTGCTCTGGGAGCTGCGTCCCTGCCCTGTCTAATTTAAAGGAATCTCTGAAACTTTCTTTCATGGCCTCAGACACAGAGGACCTCCAGAGATGTCCTTTTTTTTGCCAGCACTGAGTATGGTCAGGTACACACGTCTAAACCCTTCCTAAGTGAAATGGTTCTTTTTTTAAGGCTCTTCCTGCTGGGAATTCCACGTCCTGTGCAGTTGATGTATGCCAACACTTGGGTCTCCTCACCTTTAGAGAGGTTTTTTGGGGTGTTTAATCTGAATCTTTGGCACTTTAAACCTCTTCCTTCCCTGAGCTCCATGGCACGTGGAGAACACTCTACATCCCTCCATCACTCCACTCCCTACGTGTCCGCAGCTCAATGTGAAGCATTTGAAGACTTTGTCTTCACTTCCAGAGCTGACCAAGCTCTGTTTCTCTGCTCTTTTCACATGGGCTTGTCTGCCCAGCTGATCTCTGCCCCTCGCTGGGCTCTGCTTCCATCCACACTTTGCCTAAAGCACCGTGGTCAGTTGGGGCAGGACTGTATCAGTGGGGCTTCTGCAGAGCACTTGTAATAATGGGCCCAAGTGACCACATTTTGGATATGTCTGAGTACTGTTATGTGAAAAGGAATGCAGACCACATGTTTGCAGATTTGCAGGTTGAAGTGTGTGTTTGTGACAGAGGACTTCTGCATGCTCATGAGCATGTTCCTGGAGCAGCTTCCTGGTGACTGGGGCTCCGAGCCTGGCTGAGTTAATTGGGGCTCCTGAATTGTAATGTTTGTGTCTAGCCCCAGTCTTTTTTCCTTTTCTTTCCTTTCCTTTTCTTGCCTGCAACTGAAATTCAGTTTGTGGTGACACAAACAGATTTGGAGTCCTTTATGCCTCCGTTTATGTTTGAAAGTTTCCTAACAAGGAGGGATCCCTGAGAAATGAGGCAGAGCAGCAGCTCTGGCAGCCAGTTTGTCTTGCAAGGTGGTTAATCTCCTGCATATATGTAATTCAGAGACACACCAAGGTAAAAATCATCCCCACAATTAAACTCTCAGTGTAGCAGAACTCTGACCCTGCCCTCACCCAACTCTACACCCTGGTGTAGCACCTGCACTCCAAGCTACAACATGAATATTTCACGCCACTTTATTTGCAGGATAACAGGGACTAGTCTTAAAGGAGTGGGTTTTTTGGTTTATTTGGGAAGAATTCCTTTCTTACTCAGCTTTAATACCTAACACTTGCTCAGTGTTTAAGCTGATAGTACAAGTCTGAGAGTAGCAGGAAGCACAAGAAAACTTCCTTCTGTATCACCAGGTCTCACTGGGCTTGGAGCAGACAAGTCTAGTGACCTGGACTGGTGGTGTCAGACCAGTATCTGATGGGAGCACCTGAGCAATGGAGATCAGCACCTCGTCCTTTTTGTGAAGCTGTGCTCTGTCCTGTGTGTCCATGGCCCTTAGCAGGACATTTCAGAGGTAGTTTCAGTTGTGAGCAGGAGAGTGTAGTACAGCTGCTGCTGAAAACTCTGATTCCTAGAGATCTCTATCTATGTTAAATTCCCTTTAAAAAAACCAGAATAATACTTAGCTCTTTTAGTGAGGTTTCTGACACAGCACCTCTGGCAGATTTAGATGCTGTGATACATGGTTTGCAGTCTGCAGGGTTCACTCAGACACCTACCAAATGTCTCTGCCTCTGTAGCAGGGGTTTAAGCAGAGTTTGTGTCTGTGCCTCTGCTCTCACTGGGCAGAGTCTCACAGTTTTATGCAGACTCATCCTGAGCAAAAAATCAAGAATTTGGCTGAGAACTGAAGGAAAAGATGAACGTCGGTTTTGCTGCCTCGGCTGTTTGCGTGGCAGCCTCGTCCAGTGGGCCAGATGGACGGGTGATGTCTGAGCTGCGGCAGAGGAGCCCAAAGCACTTGGCTTCCTCAGGGCTGGGAAGTCACCCCTGCAGCTCCAGTGTCTGCTTGGTAACTGATCACCAGAGATAAGGAAAGAAGAGCAGAGCAGAGTCGATGTGGCCATTACCAAAACAAGGCAGCTGACATGGGAGTTCAGGGCAGGACTGTTTTTTCCCTGGGACAAGCTTGTGCTTCTGAAATACATCCTCCCCTCTCCATTTCTTGGTCAGAAGGTTTTTTGTATGTGTTATAAAGTGAATGGTGTTAGCACAGTCAGCAGAACTCCTGGAGGTGCCTCCTGCCAGCTGATGAGCTCTGAGTTACCCAGCTTCAGTGAGCTTGTTTTCCAGACTGACAGTGTGAACAGTCCAGAAACCTCCCTGTGACTCGAGTTTGTTTTCAGCAACGGAAACCGTAGGAGTAGGTGCCAGTGGAAATTTGTGAAGCTCAGTCTTTGCCCACTGAGCTTTGTGCTATTCCTCCCCTCTCCTGGCCCTTCCAGGGTTTCACTGGACACTGTGCCAGGTCCTTTCTCCTGGGTATTGTGACAAGGGAACAAGTTTGGTTCACCCATTGCTGGAGTAACATATGCTGCAGTTTGCTTGGGGGTGGGGGGAATAGGTGCACCTTCTGATCTCCCCAGATTGCTGTTGATGCGTGACTCCAGGGAAGTATCCCGCTGGGAAAAGTGGGATTGTGCCAGGGGAGACCAGGAGGATGCTTGTGTTGAGTTCAGTGTTGGCAGAGGCTGCACAGGGCTGACGTTTCTCCACCTAGTGAGCCACGGTCCCTTTGGCTGCTGCTTGCAGTTACCCCCCTGTCACCCACCTGGACAAGGTGGTGCTGGAACACCTCCCTGTGCCATGACCGCACCTTATCCCTGCCCCTGGGCCTCTCTGCCTTCCCGTTTGGAGCAGCCTCTGCCTCCTCCCGCCACGCCGAGCCCTGACCCCCGCGTTGGAGGCACTGGGAGCACCCAGCTGTGTGTGTGCAGTGAGTGGGGCTACAGCTGGTGTTCCCCCCGCTCCTCCCGGCTCTGGGAGCCTCCCTGCCTCCCTTGCCGTGTCCCTGCCTTTGCCTTTCCTGCCCAGGTGGCTCCCACAAGGTAGAAGAAAGTTCTGCTCTCTCCACGTCAGTTAAGCAAAGGCACAGAGAGCAGGCTGAAGAGCTGATGGAGTCAGGACCAAAGAGGAAGTTGTACCAATTCCACTTTCTAAAAATAAGTCCAGTGACTGTTCCTGCAGCCTGGAGACTGCTGCTCCCTGCACGCTGGCTGTGGTTGCTTCTGGGATTTTTTGTCTTGTTCCAGCAAATCTTAAAAAAGGTGGTGCAGTCCATCAAAATAATGCAGTGGCTGTGTGATCAGAGAGGTGTTATGGAGAAAGTCTTGCAGCTTCAGTGTTTCTAGAAGTGACCTTGAAGGATCACCTACATGTCATGTTTCCTAGAGGTTTGTCTAAGCTCTTCTTAAAGATTTCCAGTGGTGGTGATTCTGACTTTTCCTCGGCAATCCACTCCGGTGCCTGACTATTCTGAGATTAGGAAACTTTGCTTGATTTCAGGCTGGTATTGCTGCACTTTAACCCCAGCATTTTACCTTCTCTTTGGAAGGCTAACAAAGAGAAGAAAAATTCTGTAAATGTAAGAGCAATCATTGTGTAGGGTTTGATCTTCCTTTCTGCCTTTCCCTTCTGTGCTCAGAGAGCATCTGCTGGCTCTCAGGCACTGCTGTGGATTTAATGACACGTGTGTGGCAGCTGGGCAGCCCCAGTCCCAGACCAGTGTGTTGCATTGGCCATGACTAACAGTCCTTGATCTGTGCTGATGTCACTGAAAATGCAGTGCATGAGGTGACGTGGGTTTTATGAAAATTGTATATCACAAATTCCTGAGTTGTCTTCCACTTCTGTAGCAAAATGCATGTCTTGAACACTTAAGGAGTTTTTAGTTAGTGATACATTTTATGAAGATGACATTAGAAGTCGTTAGTCATTAAAAGTCATTAAAAAACATTAGTTGCCCAGAGAAGTTGTGGCTGCCCCTGGGGCCCTGGAAGTGTCCAAGGCCAGGGTGGATGGGGCTTGGAGCAACCTGGGCTAGCGGAAGGTGTCCCTGCCCACAGCAGGGGGTTGGAAAGAGATGAGCTTTAAGGTACCTTCCAAGCCAGGCCTTTCAGTGATTCTGTGTGCACACAGCAGCTCTCCAGACGTGTGGCACTGGTGAGAGGTACCTGGCAGTGTCAAACTCGCTGCTTTTTGCTGACTGCAGCCCAGTGTGAGGCAGCCCTGACCCAGGAGCTGTGATGCTGCTTTCGGGCTGGGCAGTGCTGATTGTGATTGCATGATTCCAGCTCAAATTTTCTGGTGTCTGCGGAGCTTGTGCCTGCCTTCAAAAAGGCCATGGAGACATCCTCCTCAACAGGTGGTGTATTAAGTTATTAGTCACACTCTTAAAGAAAATAACTCTTGAGGTAGTACAGCATCAGTGAAAAATATTTTCAGGCGGGATTTCTGTTGGAGTGTCAGCTTCGGGTGGAGAACTGAGACCTGCTGTTGTAGTGAAGGGCCACCAGCCATGAAATGTTGTGATTGTTGTTAGTTTACATCTGTGTTGGAAGTGGTTCCTAGTTCAGTAGCTGTATAATACTTGGTTCCCATGTTGTTCCTTAGGTGATGGAAGTTTAAATCTTTCAAGTTTTGATGCTTAGCAGTATTTCTGTCCTTGTGTGCAATAAAATGTTGATTTTTTTTCTGTAGCAGAGTACCTGCTGTGCCTGATGTTATGTACAGTTGGCATCATCCGGAGGATATTGATCACTGATTGGCAGCAGGTATCAGCTCTATCCAGCGAGACCACCACCTTGCTGCTTACCTGGCCCTTGAGTCCTACGTCAAGGGAAATAACCCATGGCAGCTGGCCGATCTCCTGGCTGCTCCCATGCCTCCAGAGGTGAAGGCCACATTGTCATTTCCACAGCCCCAGACTGGAGGGGTTTGGGTGGCTGTATAATGCCACATGTCCCCAGCATGGCAGGAGGTAGTGGCTCACTTGGCAGAGAATTGCTGTGCCTGGAGAGGGCAGGAGGAACTGCTTCCCCTTTGGCATTGTCCAAGCCTTGCACTGTAGATCTGGGCTGTTGTTCCAGCGTTACAGTGAGGCTAAGGGATGGCTTTGGAATCTTGGCTCCTTTTCCATCACTGTGAGCTTTGGTCTTGTCTTGTGCAGTGCTGGCAGAGTCTCCAGTTGTGTGTGTGGCAGTGTCTGTTCAACGTTATCCTCTCCCTGGCCAGAGGACTCGGGGTGTTCCATGACTGCTCAGTTATTTCATATCATTGTCAGCTGGAAAATCTGTAAATGCCTTGTGATATTTTATGGCTTTATAAGCTGTACAAAATGTCCAGCAGGTACTTGAATGTCGAGCAGATACAGTCTGTAAGAGGGCCTTGTTTTCATTAGCTCGTTGGCAGACACTGAACATACTTGCAGAGCTGCAGGGTGGACTTCTGGTTGCTTGTGGTCATAGTTTGCTTTTTTTTTCTATTGGCATCTACAGTGTGTTGTACGGAAAACAGTGAAGGGCCTCACAGTATATTTTGTAGTTGTCCAAACTCTTGGCCCTTCAGGAATGTAAAGCAGCCTAACAACTTTTTCTTACCATAATTAACAGCCATCTGTTCAGGGTTTCCTGCAGGAACTGGCTAGTGATTTTTCCTCTCTGGGAGTAATTCTTCTGAGATAATATTTCTGTGTACTGCTAGATTGTTCTTTCTTTTCTTATTAAAAATGACTGACATTTTGATGGGCACTTGTTAAAATTTCTCTGTATCCAGACTTTGCACCCTGTAAGGGATCTTTCACATATTTCAGTAGATACACAGTTTTGGCTCCTGGGATTTTAGCTCCTTAAGTCATAGACGAGACCAGAGTTATACACAGGATAAAAATAGCAAGCAGTAATTAATACCCATCCTCAGTGAGCCTGGTTTCTCTTGACATGTTGCACTGCTGCAATTTCCTTTCCTTTTCCTAAGAAATAGACGAATTAATATCTCTCTACATGAGTGAGAAAATAAAACAAAGATGCTTGTTTCCTGCCCTGAGACGCCATTCCCTTGGGGTACAGTGAGTTTCTGGGAGCTGTTCTCCTGGGCAGCCCTTTGCCTTGGCAGGCTGCTGCTGGGCTGGAGTGGGCCAGGCACCAGGAGGAAAGGCACAGCCTGTCCTTTCATCCTCCCAGACGTCCCTCTTTCCTCCTGTCAGGGCTGGATTATCTCTGTCTCTGCTCCAAGTAGAAGAGACTGACTCCTCTTCAGCTCTAGCAGAGGTAAATAAAAGTCTTCTGGCCCTGCTCCATACCCCGAGGGTTTGGATATTTTCTCTTTGTCATTTCTTTAGCAGATGGGGCAGATCAGTAGGAACTGTTTCTCATCTGTCCTCCATTTGCACAAGAAGAATCAGTTGCTGGGGGTGCTGGAGGGGTGAGCTTGACTGTGAGTCTGGCCCTGCTGCTTGGCAGGGAGACCCTGGGTTTTGTCACTCTAAGGATAGATTTATAGATATATATATATATACACTAAAGGGATCATTTTACCTTGCCTTCTCTGAGAGAGCAGGCTCAGGAGGGCAGAGAGAGTTGTGTTTGGGAAGGTTGGCTGTGTGGATGTTCAGTCAGGGACAGGGGTCTGCATAGGGATCTATAAAGAATTCAGCCTTGAGTGTGACTGAAGTCATGGGCCCCCCACCCCTTGTCAGTAGGGACATGCCTGTGTTGGTGCTGGACCCCAGGAAGTTAAGAAATACTTAACTCCAGGGAAAGTCATTCCTTTGTACTGGATGAGGGACGAGAGTGCCCTGTACACTCCAGTAACAGGCTCAGTGATTGCTTTGATGCCATCAGAGGCTTCAGGATGAAAGTTTTCATCTAGTGTGTTTTCCCAAGGGATGTTGCTAAGCATCCCATTTAATTGTTAGGATTGGTTATAGAAGGAAAGCAGAAGGAAAATGTAATTGTAGGTGTATGTAATGATCATCATCCCCCACATCTCGGTATTTAGCTCATTAGAGAGTGGTGATTTCGTCCCTCACCTTTTCCTCAGGGCTGGTTTGCTCTCCTCTGCTCCTGCAGCTCTCATCTCCCTTCCTGCCATTTCAGTGGAAACCCTTGCCCCCATGTGTCTGTCTCTGAGGATCCTTCTACTCCCCTGTGCTTGTGAGGTACATGGTATTATAAGGGACTGGGTCATCTCCTTCCCGTCTCTTTCCAAGGTTTTCCTCATTTACATTTCTGGTTTGTCCCCTAATTACCATCCCTTTGGTTTTTTATTCCCCCTCAAGCTGCCTTTCCTTGCTTATGGTCTCCTGAGGATGTTCTGCTGAAACTTTATCAGACTGAAATTACTAGAAATAGTTAATGCAAAATCTTCTTTGAGGAGTTCTCACATCCTGCTTGCAGCATAGATGTTCACTCTGTCGTGACATTTCCAATAGAGACACGACTGGAAGTCAGAGCCCTTTCTTTCTGGATGGCCTCCTGTTTCCCCTTACTAAGGAATACATTGTCCTAGCATTTAGATGTATTTATTTCATTAGTTAGTATTACAAACCATGTATATATTTATCCACCTGATCCTGCCCTCCCATATCTTTCATCCCATAAAGAGCTTATTTTTTAATAAGATACAGTCCAGTAGAGAATTAAGTATAAGGTTAATTAAACATCTTTTATATAGATATATATACTGGATGTTGACCTGTGGAGTGTTTCCGCACTAGAGCCCATTCTGGGACCAATCCATCGCATGTGTGACTGCTGTCTGGGAAAGCAGCCACGGTTGTCTGTGGGAGGGGGGCTGTACTGGCCTGTCTGGTGATAATATGGAAACCATACATTGGTTTTTAATGTACTCCTGTTTAAATTTAAATTCTTATTTAAAGACTTTGAAGCATCCTATTGTGTGCTTTTGTGTGAGGTGACTTTGTAACTGCCACGGGCAGAATCCCATTTCAAGGTCTCCTGTAAACCATCTGCTTTCAGTAATAGCTCTTGGCTTTGGCATGTGGCTCAGTGCACGCTGAACCTGCCACGATGCTGTAAAGCTTCCTTTGCTGCCTGCAGCAGTTTGACCTCCCCGCCGTGCCCCGTGGGCTGGGTGTCCCCTCGGGGTGCTCTGCATCACACCCTGCCCTCGGCAGCACCCTCCAGCTTGTCCCTGGGCAGTGGGGGAGGCATGACCCAGCCTAGAGGTGTGTGGGGTGCACCATATTCCGCACCTCTCCATGCTCCTGGGATTGCCATGAAAGGAAACCCAGGTATGTGCAGAGCTGGCCTGTGGCCTGGCCCCTGATCATCAGGGTATGGTCAAAATATGCTGGAATCAGGCTACAGAGTGGCCCATGCATGATAAATTTCCTCTGCTTCCAGGTGTCCTCAGTGGGTTGGGTGTTGGGTGCACTGCCACGCCACTCTGTAACCCAGGCCATTGCTCTTCTAAAAGCAGGAGACTTTTAGCTGTGTGAGTTGTGCTGACACCAAATAGCTGAAACACAGATGGTTCAGTGGCAGAAACAGCATCCCAAGGCACACAGACTGACTTCCTTGCTTTGGCGTGTTCTTGCCATATGGCACTGAAGTCCTGTTCTATATGTAACAGGAGTCTCACCTGCCCAAAAAGCCAGTCCTCTGTGTTAGGTTCTGTTGCAGTGCATCTGGGAGAGCTCCACTGAGGTACAGTGGTGGTACAGCTCAGAAATGTCTCTGCTTAACACCCAGGAACAGAGACCTGCTGCTTTTCCCTAAGCTTCCTCGGAGCAGTTATGGACAGCCATGGTGCTGGTGGCCTTGCTCACGGGGGGATGTGGGATACAGGCATTGCTCACCCAGGGGAAACAACAGCAACACAGAACCTCAGAGTGACTTCAGCAGCAGGACCAGCCATGAAGGGCTCGCTGAAATAATTGTGGAGCACAGTGAAGCTTCCTTAACCCCAGCTGTAGTCGCAGGGGATTTGTATGATTAGCTTAAGTCTGTGTTCCCGGTGGGCCATTCCCTGTCCCTGGCATTGGGAGGCAGCCCAGGCCTTGGCTCCAAGCCTTGAACGTGGCACTGCCTGGGGAGGAGCAGTACAGGATCCTCTGGGTGCCGTATATCCCTGCCCCATGGCAGGGGGATTGGAACAGGATCTTTCAAGTCTCTTCTGCCCCAAACCATTCTAGGGTTCCATGTTGTCCGGAATGGGAAGGCTTTAGGTTTTGCACTGTTTTCTTTCTGTTTGAGGGAGGGGAATGAGTTTGGGTTCTAAGAAACAAGCCAACACCAGTATTAGAACAAAAGCAGTTCCGATTTTTGCCCAGTGTGTGGATTTCTTCCAGCACTCAAGCCCCATCTTTCCAAGGGGCATTTGAGGGGCTGGAGTGCCCACTCCCCTCACTACAGAAATGGCAGCCATGGAGCAAGATGGCCGTAACTCCCAACTCATCAGGAAACATGTCGGTACTGAGAAGATTCATCCTATTAAGGGGCTTCCTTTAGCAGACTTGAGCCAGATTATCTCACCTGGCTTTTGTTTTAAGCCCTTTCCTCTCTCTGTTTCTCTCAGCCTGGGTATCCTGTTCCTGGAGCAGGCCAAACTTGTTGTCTTTATTGCAGCATCTTGAGTCTTCATTGAGAGCCAGGTCTGCTCACAGTGATATACATCAGGATGTTTCTGGTTTGAGCCAAGACCCATGCTGGGGTTTTCTTTGAATAGGAAAGAAACTTCTACTGGAATCCTGCAAGGTTTTATTTCATTTCCTCTGCAGTCATGAGCAGTGGTAACTGCTGTAGGTTTCCTTATGGTGATGATTCCTCCCACTGGTCCCTGGTTTTCACACTCGTGCTGAAGGTGATCCCTTGAGCTCAACTCAGCAGTGTCTGATGGTCCAGCTGCCACTTTCTAGGAGGTTGACCCATCTCCTCTCCCTTACAACCTGAAAGTGTCCAGAAGGAAGTAATAAAGTTGATATTTTCATTGTACAGACATGATCTATCGAAGTTCTTCACGTGTTTTGGTCTTTTCAAATATGTGCTCCCCTGAGACTTGGCTCAGGGGCTGAGGAAGTGTGTTACTTGTGATCACATCTTCAAGACACCTCAGTGTGTTAACACAAGAATGTGTTTGTGAGGAGCTTGTCGTGAAGTCTGGAGTTTATCAGTCCACTTCTTACATGGTAGAAAAATAAAATTAATTCCAGAGAAAGAAAGATGTTGGAAATGGCACAAAATCCTTCTGGTAGAAAGAGGAGTAATGGTTTGCAGCCATCAGGTATTTCAGATCACACAAGGGGATCAGTATTCCAGATGGAAATACCAACATTCATTGTACAGTACAGCTCCCCCTGATGAGGGGAGTTGCTTCCAGAGGTACTGTAGTTTCATCAGCCTTTGTTTGGAGCTGCCAAAAATGTGGCTTTGCAAAGACAAGGAGAACTAGAACTCCACTCTTGTCTAGGAGGATGATAACAGGGAGATGGAAGGAAATCAACTTGTTGGTCAAGAAAACTTCTGACTCCCCTCTTCAAAATTTGCAGCTGCTCTGCTCCCAAGGGTTTCCTTCAGGTCCCACATAAGCATTTGTTTGGTATTTAGGTTTGGGACTCCTTGCCTGTGTGTCTGGCTCTGAGCAGGCTGGTGCACAGTCCTGGGAGCTTCTGCCCAGGAGAGGGGTCAGTCAGCTCATCAGAGCACAGTTTGAGAGGAAAACCAGGGGTTTGGGGGTTTAGACCAGCAAAAGTTCTGGTGTCTATAGGTCAGGCAGAAATCTGAGGAATCAAGTCTGCTGTAAAAAAAGTGATCAGAGGTGTCAGATGCGCTGACAGTCCTCATTTCTCAGGTAGGCTGAAAGTGCCTTTCTTTCTCCACCACAGAGATTAAAAATGGCAAAAGATGTTAAATGAGCAGGCTGAGGTTGGAAGAGGTTCTTCCCCCAGAGGATGGTTGGCACTGACCAGGCTCCCCAGGGCAGTGGGCACAGCCCCAAGGCTGCCAGAGCTCCGGGAGGGTTTGGGCAATGCTCTAAGGAACACAGTGGGATTGTTGGGGTGTCTGTGCAGGGCAGGAATTGAACTGGATGATCCTTTTGGGTCCTTTCCAACTCAGGATGTTCTATGACTGTATGATCTGCTCATTCTGTGTCTGTGCTGGTTTTCTGATGGGGCTGGGATGCCACTGGATGCTCCCATGTAATCCATGGTGCACAGATGGGCTTCCAGAACGGAGCTGAAATAGGACCTGGCACAACCTGAGCTTCCAGCTGGGAGGTTGGAATGGCAGCACTACCGTCACCCACGATGGGCAGGAGCCTGTAGTGCTGCCCTCGTGTTTCCTGAGGGAATCGTAAAGGACAGTTCTTTATTGCTGGAAACACTAATAGTGTTTGATGGAAAGATGGCTGTGAAGGAAACATCAGCTGAAGCAGAGATTACGTGGAAGGGATTTTTACTGGCTGCAGTGGTCATGGTGCTCCAGACCTGTGCTTTTCTGGGGAAAAAATCCAAGGAGTGCAGGCGCTTTGCATCCTGAGAAACCATCAGGATTCACTCGTGGCTGTCCCATGGGATTTCCAAGAAGCGTCATTCTCACAGTCCTCTGGCAATATGCAGTTCCCTTTCTTCCCCCCTTCCTAATCTGTGGGGTATGTATCCAACCTCATAAAACCGTTTTTCAGCTTCACTGCTGGTAGCTTTCTCCCTCTCCTCTCTGGAAGCCTCTGGCCTGCTGGCAGCAGCATTGTCCGGCGAGGTTTGAAGCTTGGCACGCTGTCAACAAACCTTCAGCTCTCCTTTCAATCAAACACAGTAGTGCTGAGATCCAACTTGGATTCCATCCCAAGGTTCACCATAATCATCCCTGTATAATAGGAAGTCCAAACAACCCCAGGAAATAATTCAGATGTGACTGGTGCCTTGAGTGGAATAAAGAAGTGCCTAGAAGAGACATTAAGAGCCTCAGCTTTAACTCTTTTCATAATTATGCGCTCCGAAGGAGCGGAGGCTTTGGAGATAAAGGGATTACATGCATCTCATGAGGTCTGCAGAGACGGGACAGCACCTTCTACCCACATTTTCTCATTTTTGTTTTACTACCATTGCAGTTGCCACATTTGGGGGAAGAATGTTGCAGAGCAGGCTCCCCTCTAACCCTGCAGGTCCTTTCCAATCTGGCGCAGGTAAATTGAATCCATCTCCCCTTAGGGATGAGCTTTTGGAAGAGCCTGTTGGTAAGAGCAGTGGGGGTGAGAATTTAATTGGATTAAGATGCATTTCAGTGCTCTTTGTGCTGTGGGCTGTGCTCTGAGGGAGCTGTGGCTGCCGGAGGGAGCCACACTCAGAGCTGTGCATGCCCTGGAATACTCTTCCAGCCCTGGCTGCCTGTCTGCTGCCCAAGGAAAAAGCCCATGCCTCAGAGGTGTGGATCTCGATGTAACCCAGCACAGGGGTCACCACGGTGTGAACAAACCGTGTCTCGAGCTGGTGTCCTGCCTCTGGCCGTGAGCTGGTACCCACTGCCAGGCAAGGGCTCGGCTTTTCCTTGCCAAGCCCAGCAGCAGAGGCAGTGATGTGGTGGGCAGGGCACAGCTGGGCACCCCACCTTCAGTCAGCTCTTGCTTGGGGTCTGGGTGCCTTTGGCCTGTGCATCTTATACTTTGATACCATTATAAGTGCTCGTTTGCTTTTCAATGTCTTTGTCATTTTTATGGTTATTTAAAGGTTTGCTTCTCTTGACAACTTCCTCCATGAGAAAGTTGCACATCTGTTAGTTTCCAGTAAACATTTCCTTCTCCCTGGTATATACTTGGGAGTTTTTAGTTTTGTAGGTTTGCTCTACTGCACTGGGAAGGGATAATTTGGAGTCCCCAGTTCACTCCCTTCATGCTACTCATTATTTTATGTGCCTCTCATGTGGTCTCTCTCCTTTTCATTCCTAATCAGGTCTAGTCTTTTCAATCCTCCTTTGTGTGATAGTTTCATTTTACAAAAGCTGAACTAGTTTCTATCAGCTCAGTTGATGTGATCTTACTCATATCAAAGGTGTTTAACAGCCGCAGTCCCGTGTACTCACTGCAAGCTGAACTTAAATTGTGTCAAGTTCTGCGCTGCTTTGCGATGGCAAGTGGGAATGTTTGTTACAGCTGTCTTTAAATTTAAATTTGGATGTTTTAAATGAATTAAATATGAACATGAATAATGCAGCTGGTAACGTAGCCTTTCTGCAATTAAATGCAAACTTTTTCATTTTGTCTCTCTGCTTTCAGGTTGTGCTATGCCGCAGTGTTTGTACTGACTCTTCTGTCTTGGAGGAGTGATGGGGAACTAGAGCCCATGACAGTTCAGTGGAGCCCTTGGCACTTTTGATATCTCGGTGAGTGAAAGTTGTTTGAAACTGTGGGAAAGGCACTTTATCTGCTACTAAAGGCAGCAAATCAGTTGGCCTTTTTACATTTTGAAGGTAGCATCCTACTGAAATGAATTTGCACATTGATCTGTCCTTTCAGGCTGTACATTCTGGAAACCAACACTATAACACTGTGGTCCATGCTTGGGAGATTATCTTGATCTCCACAAGAAGGAGAAACAAAGCTTTTGAAAGCAAGGGGAGTTTTACCTCTAGTGTGCAGTTCTGTACAACTGTCAGCTTCTGGAGATGGAGCATTGCAGTGTGTGCTGGGCTGGGGGAATCTCAAAGGCTTTATTTAATGCAGCAGTAAGATTGTGTCCTTTGTGCCATGGACCGAGCCAACAGGTCCCCAGCAATGACATGTTTGTGTCTGAGGTCATTCCAGATCTGTCTCTGTGGATGGATCATTTTCCCCTCTCGGATACCAAACTGTATCTTCTGCTGTTTATTACTTTCACCTTTTTTTGGTCTGCAGTCCCTGAACTGAGCCAAGGCCGCGTCCATCGGTACCGCGGTGCTCCTGTCCTGCACTGCCTGTGAGAGCCGGTTCTGCCGTTCACTTTCTTCCCTCTACACTGAAGTCTGTCCTCCCGGGGGCATTTCAGCCTCGTTGAAATCTTTGGAGTGATTCCTCTTACCTTCCAATGTGTTGTCAGTGAGATAAAATCCTTGGATGTTTCAGCTTGGAAGGAGCTTTTGGAGGTTGTCTGGTGCAGCGCCACATGCAGAGCTGGCCTGACTTTGAAGCCAGACTCAGTTACAAGATTAGATCAGGCTGCTTGGGGAGGCAGCTGGTGATGTTTGGAATATCTCCAAGGGTGGAGATTTTACAGCTCCTTTGGGCAACTATAAATTACAATCAGTGACCCAGGTCAATTCCCAAGCCCTGTGTTAGTAAAACCCAGGGGGAGCAGAGGTGCAGCTCTGATCTCTGCTTTCTGTGACCAGTGACAGGACCCAGGGAAGGGCTGGAGCTGTGTCAGGGCAGGGTCAGGTTGGATCTCAGGGAAAGGTTCTTCCCCCAGAGGCTGGTTGGGCACTGACCAGGCTCCCCAGGGCAGTGGGCACAGCCCCAAGGCTGCCAGAGCTCCAGTAGGGTTGAGGCAGCACTCTGAGGGACAGGGTGGGATTGTTGGGGTGTCCTGTGCAGAGCCAGGAGTTGGACTGGATCCTTTTGGGTACTTCCTAACTGTGACTCTGCTCCACCACTGCCCTGGGCAGCCCATTCCAATACCTGATAGCCCTTCCTGTGAAGAAATTCTTCCTGATGTCCAATCTGAACACCTCCCAGCACAACTGGAGGCCGTTTCCCCTTATTCTGTCACTTATTACCCAGGAGATTGACCCCACCTGGCTCCACTCTCCTGTCAGGGAGCTGTAGAGAGCAAGAAGGTCCTTCCTGAGCCTCATTAGGGTTATTCCCATTGCCTGAGGGTGGGGGGTGCAGAAGTGCACCCTCATCTCCAGCCACAGGCTTCCACAATCCTGTGTGTGTAGGTACTTCAGAAAGTCCCACAGGCAGCAGAGGGGCAGTGCCAGAGATCGCAAATGCTTGTCTGGTGCCTTTATATAACACCTTTCAGCCTGGGTTTTATGTCTGGGGGACTCTTCCTGCCAGACTGCTAGGCTTTAATAAAAATGGATGAAGAAAATTATGAAAAGAAGCTTTAAAAGTTGTAAATAACCTTTCACATGTAGCTTACCTTCCACTATTGAAAGGAAAGAAACTTTACTCCTTTCACAAGTATATACAGACACACAGACTATTTAGAAGAGAGGCAATAAGTGACTACTGTGCGCCTTTTAATTTGGATTAAAAAACAACCAGGGATTTTTTTTTCATTTAGTATTTAGTTCCTTCCGTATTTTTCTTCTCAGAGTATTGCTCAGTGTTGCATGTAAAGGCTGTAGTTTATAGTGCTGTTATAGAAAATTAAAGTCTTTATTTCTCTTAGGTTTGGAAAAAGCCTAGGTTTCAAAATCCCAACTTCTTGCCAAGTTGGAGCTGTAAATAACCCTTTAAGCAGCGACTCAGCACTGTGTCCTGAGACAGCTTCCTGTTCCATCCTCCTCCTGACTGCCCCACTGTGAACAAAATGGAGTTATATTGACACAGTTAATCTTTCATTAGTGGAGTGTCCAAACATGCTTTTCCTGCTTTCCCGAGGGCTTGTTTGTGGCTCAGACATTCATTTGGATGTTTTCTGGCGGGCCTTGGCGAGGCACAGTGTGTGCAGCGGGCACTGCCCTGGGAGAGCAGCTCTGCCAGCCACTGGGCTCCCTCCATGTGCCCAGCACACATCTCCCAAGAGCCCTGATTTTCAGGAATGTTTGCTTATAACAAGAATGCAAACGCTTTTTTGTTGGGCGCAGTCCAGCCAGTTTTCCTCCAACCAGGAAAAAAGAATTTGCAGCACAACTTGGACACTCGGGGCAGTGCTAACAGCAAAAGTATTTCCTGGGTCGTTGTCCAATTTCTCATCCTTATTCCCCAGAACTTCTCTGAGCAATTTGAATTGCAAGTGGGGAGCTGGGGATTGCTGTGCTGCTTTGCTGGAGTTAAAGTTATGTTTCCATGTGTTTTCTTTCATAAATTTCAGCTCTGCCTTCCTTTGTTAGTGAGTGGGAGCAGCCCCTCCTTCCACATACACGCTCCAGACCCACTGTGGGGTGAGCACAGGGATGGGCATGTGCTCCTTGTGCTTATTTGTGCTGCTCCTGCTGCCATGAATTTGAAGTTGTCCACAAATTGGAGAAAGTCTTGTAGTTTCAGGGGGTGAAATGAACTGTGAGTGCTCTGTGCAACCCCAGGGGACAGACCGTGTGTTTCCCCCTCTGTGTGATGAGTTCATGGTGCAGATGACTGTGTGCTCCAGAATGGGGAATTTTCTCATCTTTATTTCTGTTGTCCTAGACACCTTCAGTTCTCTAAGAGCAAGCCAGTCCCGGGAGCAGGACAGCAGCAGGTGGTAGAATGCGGAAACCAGGCCCTCAGAAAGGTGAGCGGTGATGTTTGGCACAGCCAAGGGCTAGTCGGGAGCTGGTGCAGCCTGGAGGACCCAGTGCCTCGCGGGGGGGCAGGCACGGGCTGGGAGATGTGGTTGGAAGCCCAGAACCTGTGTGTTTCTCTGTCGGCGTGCAGAGAACAGTCCATCAATCCAGCCCCAGCATGGGCTGAGTAGAGTCCCTTTTTGGGGCACCCCTGTGGCTTGTGGGACGCAGTGTCAGCAGCGAGGGTGCTCCGCAGAACCCACGGCACACACCATCTGCCAGTGCTCCCAGTGCGAGGCAAACTGTCTCTGCTGGCACAGGCCTCCCCCTTCTAATGAGGCATGAAACCAGAGACCAGCCTAGCTCGTGGAGAGGAAATCTGTCACAGGCTCACTCGCGTCCCCCGGCCCCTCACAGCCGCACACGCGCTACCTGGGACGTGAATCCCCGAACAAAAAGGGTGCAGCCCAGCCTGCTGCCTGCAGCCAAGCTGCTCTGGCTTCTCGTGCTTAACTAAACTATTGATTTCCCTTGGTGTTGTGCCATGCAGTGTTGGGCTGCAGTGATCTCATCACATGCTCCCGAGGCTGGGGGGAGGGAGAGCGGGAGGACAGAGCATCCTCCGCAGCCCTTTGTTCACATCTGCTCCACGCTCCCGAGGTTTATTGCAGGAGATTTCTATGCTCGATTTCTCTCCTCCCTTTATTTTTTTTAAGTGTCTCCTTTGCTTCTGTGGTGGTTCATCTTACGGCAGCATTAGCCTCTTCCTAACACTGCTTGTCCTTTAATGAAGTGAAAATAAATGAAGGAAAGCAGGGAATGGGGAGACCCTGCTGCGAGGCAGCTGGAGGGCTTGGCAATAAAGGAGGCAGGTTGATTAGTCAGCAGTGTGGCTGCAGCCTGGGCTGGCTGGATTTAGCCTCACACACAGCTTGTTCTCTGTGCTCAGGGAGCCCGGTGTCTCCAGCTAGGCTGTGTGACCTGTGCTGCCAAAGCTGTGACATAGGTTGCAGAGGCAACAGCTGCATCATGCACACATGGATTTCTGTCCTACTTACCTGCTTTTTTAATAATGCATTGAACTTTGACTGTTTCTTTATTTGTCTGCAGAAATTCTTGTGTTTCTCTCCCTCTGCTGCTTTTGTATTGTGTTTAATGAGGGGTTTTGCATGTTAAAGGTTAAGAACAAAATGTACCTTTGCCTGCAGAGTGTGGTGAGAGGCTCCTTTGAGTGCACAGACGCTGTTAGAGCTGTCCTGCAGCACTGAGGGGAGCCTTACCCACTCAAGGGGCTCTTTGCTTCTGACTTAAATACTTTATGTCCTTTATTCTTGCTTTCTCAGGGACATGGCAGAATACTGTCCTTCATGGTAATGCATTTGTAGGAAGGGTGTCCTTCAATCCTTTTCATTCATTTATGTCTCTCCAAGGAGGTTCTTTGTCTGGTCTGTGTTGCTGTGGCCACACTCCATATGTCCCTCATCTTCATTTAAAGGATGCTGATCTGGCATCCCTCCATTGGGATGGAGGCTGTTGGAGGCAGGGATGAGCATTCCCTGCTCCTTGCTCTGTCCCTTTCCAGAGCTGTCTTGGGAACTTCAGTTTTTTTGGAACTCTGAGGCCCAAAGCTGTCGTGAGCAAAGGCAGCTCAAATGAGCTGCTCTCCAGAGATGGTGCTGCTTTGCTGTGCTCTCCTCTGAGCTGCACAGGACACATGGAAACCTGGTGTTGTGCATGGAAGGGCAGTTGTGCAGATTATCAGGGAGGTCCTGTCCCCATGTCCAGAGAGGGCGGAGGCTATTTGTGTGAAATGACCAAGGAGAGATTTAGGCTCCACTTCTCAGTGCCCAAGATCCACATGAGCCATTTTTAGTGGCTGTTGTGTTTGTTCCTCTCGAGCTCTTCTTCTCATAGCTAAAATGAGCTCTGGCAGTTTGCTGCTCTTTGTATTATTGCTGATCACTGGGGGAGAATAGTGGCTGGTGGGGACTAGGCAAGGACCAAGGTGCAAATGCAGGCACCTCATGTCAGGTATCTGCATGGGCTGTGGGGAGGAAGGGAGCACACCCCAGAGACAGGGGCATATCATCCATGTCACCTGGGGGCATGACAGGGAGCTCTGCTCCTCTGAAGTGCCTGTAAAGCAGGCAGTGTTGAAGGGTGCATTGGCTGGCTCCTTTCCCTCACACAAATGCTCTGTTTCTTGTCTCAGCCATAGACTGGAAAGATGGTAAAAAGCACAAGTACAGCCGCCCGTCAGAGTCTCCCTCCCAGTACCAAGGTAAGAGAGCTCCCTTCTCCCCCTTCCTCCTCCCTGCTTCTTCCTTCCCCCTTCTTTCTCTCCCCCAGCTCACGTGGGCTGTGTATACTCAGCCTTTGGGGTGTTGGGGGCTCCACTGCAGTTTCCCCCTGCTCCACATCCTGCACCATTTGCACATGTCAGAGGATGGGCTGTTTCTCAGCGGCCACACTGCCCTGAAATGGAGCTTTCTGTGCAATGCAGCACCCATGGTGACCCAGCACACCAACCCACTGCACCCAGTGCATGCCAGGGCTGTGGCCCGGGAAGGAAGGCTGAGGTGGGCGGGGGTGCACACACGCTCGACAGGCACATGGTGCTGCAGTGAGGATCAGGGACCACCTCCCTGCAAGAAACTCATCACTGCCTGAAACTTGGGTGTACATCCTGTTAGAGTTGGGGCCTGGAGAACAGAAGGCTCCAGGGAGAACTTGGAGCCCTTTCCAGTGCCTAAAGGGGCTCCAAGAGAACTGGAGAGGGACGTTGGACAAGAACCTGGAGTGACAGGACAAGGGGCAATGTCTTCCTATTGCCAGGGGACAGGGTTACATGGGATACTGGGGAGAAACTCTTGGCTGTGAGGGTGGCGAGGCCCTGGCACAGGTTGCCCAGAGAAGCTGTGGCTGCCCCATCCCTGGAAATGTCCAAGGCCAGGTTGGACGGGGCTTGGAGCAACCTGGGCTACTGGAAGGTGTCCCTGCCCATGGCAGGGGGTGGAATGAGGTGAGCTTTAAGGTTCCTTTCAACCCAAACCAGTCTCTGATTCTGTGATTCTGTGCAGTAAGGGGGTGAAACTGCTGCATCTTTCTGGCATGGCTGAAAGGATTTGTGTTCAAAGCAAACACAGAAGTGGGACACCTCTGAGGAGGAGCAGAGCAGCCCAGACAGTCCTGGTGGTTGAAACTTCTTGGGTTTCGCTCGCACATTCTCACATTTTGCTGAGCAGGACAGTGAATGATGGGGCTCTTTTTCTGGGCTGTAGCTGTTCCCAGTGGAGCATGTGCAGCCAGACTGATGGCTGGGCAGAGTGCCTGGGAATGGGAAGGGTGGGACAGGCAGGAACTGTGAGGAGCCGGTGGCAGAGCTGACCCCCGGGAACCACATTCAGACATCAGGGACAGCCGCCGTCACTGGGATCTGCGAGCCCAGACGATGCTGTGCTCATTTTCATACTGTGCTGCTTTCCTGTGCTGCCTTGCTGCTCCTTAGCAGCCACACAAATGGGCTGCAGACTTTAATGGGATGCCTTGATCTGCGTAGGGCACGTTCTCCTTCACAGATGTGACCTGAAACGCACATGTATTGTTTCAGTTGGATTGATGACCCCTCGGGAGCCGAAATGCTAATGGAGCCCAAACCAGACTTCAGTTAAAGATATAAACAGAAACTCCATCTTCATTTAAATTCTGGGCAAAGGTTCAACGTTAAATGCAACATGAAGACAATCCAAACATGAGGGTGCAGAGCTGCATTGTTCACAACTACTGGAGTTTGACCCCTTGGGTGTGTGGAGTGTTTTGTTTGGAGTAAATATTTTTGAAGGTTAAAACATCAGAGCCCAAATCTGACTCTCTGCCTGCAAGTAATATCTGCCTTTGGCACGAGCACACGGCAGGGAGCTTTCCCAAGGAAAGTGACAGACCGTCAGCCCGGTGGCATTTCCAGGGCTGAGTCCCAGGGAGTCACACAGGTTCACAGTCCTTGGCTTTGGTTTGGCTCACAGATGTTATTGCAAAAACGGGGTGTTTCTCATTAAGTGTTTTTCTCCCATTTCTTCTGTAAAAATGATGTGATGTGCTGGAGAGAGCTGGAGAGGGACTTTGGCCAAGGGCCTGGCGTGCCAGGACAAAGGGGAATGGATTCCCACTCCCAGAGGGCAGGGTTAGATGACACTGGGGTTAGATGATATTAGGATGAAATTCTTCCCTGTGAAGATGGGAGGTGCTGGCACAGGTTGCCCAGAGAAGCTGTGGCTGCCTCATCCCTGGAGGTGTCCAAGGCCAGGTTGGACGGGGCTCAGAGCAACCTGGGCTAGTGGAAGGTGTCCCTGGCCATGGCAGGGGGTGGAATGAGATGAGCTTTAAGGTTCCTTTCAACCCAGACTATTTTATGATACGATTCTCTGTGTGTTACCTGGAGGAACAGTCCTTTCCAGTGGGGATCCCTCCGGTGGTGTGCTCAGCAAGGCAGGGGAGGGAACATGAAAGAGCAGGCAGAGACCAGGTGAAATAGAGGATGATTTTAGGGCTGGTGGGACAGTTTGCATGTGGTACTGGAAGCCAGCAGCAGTGGAGCAGGCATTCCCCTTGGCTTTTCAGGGCTAGAGAGGATTTCGTTCCCTACAGTCAACTCTGGCCTTGGACACTCCTGCTCTGACACCAATAATAAGGACTGGCGGATGTTTTTTCAGGAAGCAAAGTGATTCACTGGCAAGTGGGGAAAAACCATCAGTGTTTTTTGACCAACACTCAGGAACCAGGGTTACATGCCCAGGCCAGATCAGAAACAAGCATCTTGCAGACTAAAATGTCCTGTCCCTCTACAGTAAGGCATCCAATTTATTAATATGGATAAGAATATTGAGGGAATATAAAATACAAGACAGTTGATCAGTGCTAAGAAGAAAGCTGGGCAGGATATTTTTAACTCTGGCCTTCCAACGTCCATCTCCAGCGAGCCTGTAGGGTGGCATCAGCAGCACAGGCAGCTGTGCTGTTCTGGCTGACAGCACGGCTGCTGTGTAGGCTCCAGGGGAGACCTGTCTGGAGCTGGGTGTGGAAAGTGAGTGGGGATCAGTGTGGTGAGCAGGATTTGGGTACAGCCCAGGGGAGCTGAGGTTGAGAGGGTTGGGTGTGCTGTGTCCCTTTTCAACCACATGCCCTTCCTCAAGGACAGAGCTCAGGGCATCCTCAAAGCATCCTGCTTTTTCTGTTTTATTGGCAGTCAACCCTTCATTGTAAAAAAACCCCAACTTTAGTGTTATGCCATTTTTGTCTGATTCTTCCTGCAGTCCTTTGGTTGAAACTGATTGTATTTGGTTAAGTGTACTTTGAAATTCCTGCTTGAAAATATTGTATTGTGAGCTGGATACTGTTACTGAATTCATTTAAACCCGTTCCCTCCATTCTGTGCAGGATCTCCTCTCATGCTAAGGGGGTGATGACAGCCTCCAGTTGCAGTTTTTATCCTGGTTTGAGAGTAATCCTGAAAAAGAAGTGCAGGCTCTACCTGTGCTAGTTGTGCCATCTATGCAGGGGAATGGCCAGTAGTGAATAGAGAGGGAAGGAGGGATGGCTGAATCCTGCTGTATCAGCTCTATCTTTTCTTAGAAGTCTTTCTGCTGCTCCTGTTTTTCTGTGCAAAATAAATCACCAGAACTATGAGTCGTAAGACTCAGAGAATCACAGAATATCCTGAGTTGGAAGGGACCCACAGGGATCATTGAGTCCAACTCCTGCCCTGCACAGACACCCCGAAAATCCCACCCTGTCCCTCAGAGCATTGTCCAAACCCTCCTGGAGCTCTGGCAGCCTTGGGGCTGTGCCCACTGCCCTGGGGAGCCTGGTCAGTGCCAACCACCCTCTGGGGGAACCTTTCCCTGAGATCCAACCTGACCCTGCCCTGGCACAGCTCCGGCCATTCCCTCAGATCCTAAAGAACTTGCAGTTCTAGTGTTGTGTGTCTTCATATGGTGGTTGAGTCCCAGTGGGCTCTAGAATTAATTTCAAATAAGTTCCATGTCCGAACACTATTTTTGGAGGCCCACAGCTATCTCAGGAGTTCACTGCTCCTGCTGGAATGGTGCAGGGTGGATCCCGGCTGTGGGGCGAGCTGCTGTGGGAAGCAGGAGGGCCTTGCTTGGTGTGGAGGGAGTGAAAAGTAGAAAGATTTAAATGGACTGAAACCAGCTGAGGAGAGGGGAGGGTTTGGTGGTTTTTTTAAAAATAAAATTGTTAAGCTGATTCTGCTCAAGCTGCTGGATCAGGGCCTGGTGCTGTCACCTGGGCATCCCCTGTGCTCCAGGGCCCAGGGCCTCTGAAGGGCTGCCCTGGTCTGAGATGAGCCCAGAGCAGCAACCAGAGTTAAGGGGTGGGATGCATAAGGCATTTCCAGGCCGGGAGTGCCTGGCTTTGCTTTGCTTGGGTGTTTACTCCACATCATTCATACAAAGAATTTCATTGACATAATTGAGTGTAAAAATTGTATCTTCAATTAAACCAAAAGATTTTTGGTTTCATGAGAACATCATTGCAGTAACTCACTGAATTTATTCATTCACCTAATGTGAGGCTGTGGCTGAAAGGAAAATATGTGCCAATGGATGGAACGGAGTACTCTGGGGCATGGAGAGCTGCTGTCAGTCTGTAAACAGCAATATTCAGCCCTTGTGGCAATGAAACTGTATTTTTTCTGTTCATTTTCCCTATATTTAACAGTGTGCTAGTCATCTGCCTGGGAGGTGGCAAGAAAGCAGCATTCCTTGTATTTATTTGGAGCTCATAGATGATGAAGGCTCCTCTGTGCACACGAGGCAGCTCTGAAGCAATGTGTGCTGACCTTAGTGCCTGGATTTTCAGAGGTGTGGTGTGTGCTGCAGTAGCTGAAGTGGCTCTTAATGTAGCTTTTGTTTTGAAAATAGGCTGATTAAAACCTTGCCATGACTCAGGGAAGTGGTAGCTGACTTTAATTGTGCTGCCACCAATGCTCTTGAAATGCCTTGAAAACAGCGGTCTCCTGGGAGCCCTTGGGATGAATACAAGCCATCCTTGAAGGATCCTCTCCCAGCTGCTCAGTTTAAATGGCAAAAGTCATGATTTGCTCAGATCACAGGAGCTTTTAATTCCTCATTTAATAACAGGTTTCCCTGGGTGGCACATTGCTGTCACTCTTCCTGCTGTATGAGTGGAAGGGGCAGGCAGGAGGAAATGTGCTTCACTCGGTGGAAGGGGGTGTGAGGTGCTGAGCTCAGTAAATGCCCGTTTGCAGGATCCCTGCTCCCATCCTGCCCATGCTGTGGACTCCCTGGCCACTTCAGGGAGTTGTTTGCTGACCTGTACACTGACTGCTGGGGTTGGGCTGATCCTTGCTCTGAGCTGCTGAGTGGGCTGTGTGTGCTGGACCAGGGGGACCATATAGTCACCACAGAGCAGGTTCCTGTTGATTTAGAATCATGGAATCACAGAATGGCTTGGGTTGGAAGGGACCTTACAGATCGTCTTGTTCCAGCCCCCAGGTTGGGCTGCTTGTAGCCCGTGGTGACTGCTCATAAGCCCCAGACTGAGTGATGTGTTTAAAGAATGGTTTTTAAGGGACAGTTGTTTGGAAGACCCTGCAGATTCCCATCTGTGCTGGGTGTTTTCCATTAAGTTGTAGGTTGTTATCCCTTGGCTCTGTGCAGCCCTTTCTCGGCAGCACAGAGGCAGGAAGATGCCGAAGGCAGCGCCGGGCTTTGTTCTGCCTGTCAGTTGCAGTTGTAAATCTTCCGTGCTCACAAATCAGAGGTTCCTGATGAAAACGTTGCCTGTGAGCACCTCCTCTGTGAGAATCGCAGAACTGCCGGCGTCAGGAGTCCAGCCAGCTCTTTTTCTGAGAAATCTGCTAATCAGTTTGATTCCTTTTGTTTTTACTTCTCAGGTCACTTCACCTGGGAGAAATACCTGAAGGAGACATGTGCCATCCCAGCTCCTGCCCATTGCTTCAAGCAGGTAAGAGGGTGAAAACAAGAAAGGTCAAGGGTCCACCGGAGACCCCCGAATTCTGTGCCTGGGATAGGCCTCTGGTTTGGCAAGGAAAATACTTAAGGATATTGGAGACTTAACAGAAATCCAAGTGTGCTGAAGCAAAGATTAAAAAGATACATTTAGAGTAGCAGAGAAGATTATACTCTCAGATGTGCACAATGGGAACATGAGTGTGCCTTTACTCTGCTGAGCAGAGGCCCTTGGAGAAAGTGTCCTGAGTTGGCTGGGATCCAGCTTTTGGTGGATCCTGCCCAGTAAAGAAATTCTCTGCAGAATTCACCCATCTTTGTGAATGGAATAGCAGCCCCCTGGGCAGCAGGCATTGAGCACAGAGGTGGTTACAGGGTTTGCAAGATGAACTGCTGTGGGACATGGGTCTGGATGGAGGGGAGTAGCACAGGGAGGGGTTTGTTTGAGTCTGGAATTGGCTGGATGAGTCTTCCAAGAACAGGGCTAACCTTCCAAGAACAGTGCTCAGCACAGTGCTGCACCTCAAATTCTGGGTTCAGTTTTGGGCCCCTCACTATAAGAAAGACACTGAGGGAATGATCCATGTCCAGGGAAGGGAACAGAGCTGGGGAAGGGTCTGGAGACAGGGAACAGCTGAGAGAGCTGGGTGGGGCTCAGCCTGGAGAAAAGGAGGCTCAGGGGTAACCTTCTCACTCTATAACAGAAGGGTGGAGTTACGTGGGGGTCAGGCTCTGCTTCCAGGGAACAAGGGGCAGGACAAGAGGAAACGGCCTCAAGCTGTACCAGCGGAGGTTTAGGTTGGATATCAGTAAAATTTCTTCACTGAAAGGGTGATCAGGCCATGGAACAGGCTGCCCAGGGCAGTGGTGGAGTCACCATCCCTGGAGCAGTTCAGAAAACGTGTAGATGTGGTGCTTGGGAACATGGGTTAGTGGTGGACTTGGCAGTGCTGTGGGAATGGTTGGACTCGATGATCGTAGAGGTCTTTTCCAACCTCAGTGATTCTGTGATTCCAAGAGAACAGGCTCAGTGTAGTTTGTGAGATGGTGCAGTATGGAAGGACAATGCTGTATGTCACAGAGCTGCCAGGGCTCACTGACCTTCCCGTGGTGCCTGTTCCTGTGCTGTGCCTGGAGGACGCCGTCAGTCCTGGGTGGGCCCTGTTCCAATGCTCTCAGTGCTTAAGCTTTGCCTGAGCTGGTGCACGTGTTGGCAGTCCTGGCTCTGACCAACTCCCTGTTCCTCTCCTTGCAGTCATACACTCCACCTGCCAACGAGTTCAAGATCAGTATGAAGCTGGAAGCTCAGGACCCCCGGAACACCACGTCCACGTGCATCGCCACCGTGGTGGGGCTGACGGGCGCGCGGCTGCGCCTGCGCCTCGACGGCAGCGACAACAAGAACGACTTCTGGCGCCTGGTGGACTCTGCTGAGATCCAGCCCATTGGGAACTGTGAGAAGAATGGAGGCATGCTGCAGCCTCCCCTGGGTGAGCTGGAGTTCAGCTGTCCAGCAGGGGCTTCGCTGACGATGGGCAAAACTCGGGGGTTTCTTTAGATCTGTGCTTGGGACAGAGGCTCGTGGCCTGCCCCTGCCTCCACTGGGATATAGAAACAGATGTTTCCCAGACCAGGTCTGTATTCCCGTGTGGACACTGTGACATAGATGGGGAGATGCTTTAGAGTGTACAAGAAAGAGGTCTCTGCAACAAGGTGAGCTGCTTGCCCTTGTTGCAGCTCAAGCTCAGGATTGTTGCCCAGAGAAGCTGTGGCTGCCCCATCCCTGGAGGTGTTCAAGGCCATGTTGGACAGGACTTGGAGCAACCTGGGCTAGTGACAGGTGTCCCTGCCCATGGCAGGGGGTGGGACTTGATGATCTTTTAAAGTCCTTTCCAACACAAACTGTCCAGTGACTCAACAGCAGGTTGCCTGGACAGGAAACATAATGTGTGAAAAGGTTCCCAGTGATTTAAGTCCTGTCTGATGTGAAAGGACACTTGCAGCAGTTCCCGCTCATTTATTTAACTTTTCTTGGCTACACCTTTGTAAATAGACTGGACCGTCCAACAGTTCTTCCAGTCTTGTCTTCAGTTAAACACACAACTCTTTTCTTTTGACACTAGCCATATGATGAGCTGATTTGCTAATTCTTTCCTGATAATCAGCAAGATTAACCTGCTTTTGCATTCTGCTGCCGATTAGTTTTAGTGTCTTCATAAATCTCTCTCAATTAGCACATCCCCAAATAATATTTTCGAGGCCAGGCTGGATGAGGCTTGGAGCAACTTGGGCTAGTGAAACGTGTCCCTGTCCATGGCTGGGGTGGAATGAGATGAGCTTTAAAGTCCCTTCCAACCCAAACCATTCTGTGATTTTATTAACACTAAAGCTGCCATTTTCTCTGTTACTTTCATGCCTGCTGCTGTCCATCTCGTAGAAATCTCGGTCCCTGGTGCAGGTTCCAGCTCTGGTGCCCTGCCCAGAGCCTGTGGGTACCTCTCCTGGCAGGCAGCTGTAGGTTCCTCCTGTACCTTGCCTGGAATTTGCCAGCAGATGGCATCAAGTTTAAGGAGCTGCAGATAAAACTCACTCCTGGCTGTGCTGGAGGTGAAGGATGAGCTCTGGGACAGGTCTGGGAGCTCTGATCTGTGTCACCTGCTTAACCTCACACCAGAGAAGAGGGCAGGTTTAGGTTAGATGTTGGGGAGGAATCCTTGTGAGGGTGGGGAGGCCCTGGCACAGGTTGCCCAGAGAAACTGTGACTGCCCCATCCCTGCAAGTGTCCAAGGCTAGGTTGGACAGGGCTTGGAGCAACCTGAGCTCCTGGAAGGTGTCCCTGCACGTGGCAGGGGGTGGCACTGGCTGATCTTGCACCAAGCATGAAGACAGGTAACAGAGCTGGTGCTGCAGTTGTCCTTCCTGCCTGCAGAGTGCAAGGGCTGAGAAAATCCAGCAAGGATTTCCCGTGTTCGCTGTAGTGTTTTCCATGTGCACACATCTGCTGCTGCTCCTTCTTTACATGGATAATTCCAGTGACAGGACCCAAGGAACAGCTGGAGCTGTGTCAGGGCAGGGTCGGGCTGGATGTCAGGAAAAAGTTCTTCCCCCAGAGGGTGGTTGGGCACTGACCAGGCTCCCCAGGGCAGTGGGCACAGCCCCAAGGCTGCCAGAGCTCCAGGAGGGTTTGGGCAATGTTCTGAGGGACAGGGTGGGATTGTTGGGGTGTCTGTAGAGGACCAGGAGTTGAACTGGATGATCCTTGTGGATCCTTTCCAGCTCAGGATATTCTGTGATTCTATGATTCACATGAAGGGTTATCTCTGCCCCTCTAGGGGCTGAGCTCTCCCATCTCCTGAGGTTGTGGCTCTCTGTGTTAGTTTCCAAGCTGATGAGAATGTTAAGGGCTGCAGAGGGGCTTTGCTGAGCCTTGCAACCCTGGCAAAGCTTTGCCATGTTTCTCATCATGGGCTGTTCTCGGTCCAGGTCCAGTCCCAGGCTTACCTTCAAAACCCCACAAACACACACCAAACACAGATGAGCAGCAGAAATTGCCTGTGCAGGAAGATGCACATTTAGCAAAGAAGAAGCTTTGTGATACCCAGAGCTTCCTGTCAGTTGTGGAGTTGTACTCAGTGCCACAGACTCAGAGCTTGTGAAATTGTGTTTTTTTTCTTCCCATAAGCCCCTTCTTATTTCTCTTATATTCTCTTTTTCACAGAAGGTGTTGAGCCAAAACCTGCCATCCTTCCCTGTAAGGGTTAAATCTGTTTCCCAGCCAAGTCACAGCCTCTGTTTCTTTAAGTTACTTGCCTGCAGCTCTCAGTAAAGGTGGAGGAGGCCACCCAGAAGGTGTGATTCCCTACTGAGGAAGAAATTCCATAGGCTGAGTGTGCACTTGCTGATTCATGTCTCCCCATAGCAGGATCCCTGGAGCTGCCAGCACTGGCACCAAGTGCTCTGCCTGGATGGTCCATGGGCAGGCTTTTGTTATGATAAGTGAACATTGCAGTCAGACAGCTGTTTCCAGATGTTTCTTTTCAACAACACGATAGTTTGCATTCAGGGCATCTGGAAAAGGTCAAACCTGACTGCAGCATGAGGAGGAGGGTGGTGTGGAATCACAGTTGTGTGAGCTCCCATCAGAGCAGGCATGTGCTGCCAGAGGCAGTGGCCCCCACAGCCTAAAAGTCTCCCTCTCTGCTTCCTTCTCCTCAGGCTTCCGGCTGAATGCCTCCTCCTGGCCCATGTTCCTTCTGAAGACTCTAAATGGAGCGGAGATGGCTCCCGTCCGGATTTTTCACAAGGTATTTTACTGTTTGTGCATGGCCCCCTCACTGCAGAGCACCCAACTTGGAGCTGGTGTCTCATGAGAGAGGTGCTGATCTCAGGGGAGGTGACATTGCTCAGCTCTGCCTTGGTGCTGCTGCTCTAGGACAGGCCTGTGCCCTCTCCAGCTGTGTGGTAGCAGTGTCAGGATGCAGCCAGAGCTGTGCTGAACGAGTGGCCTGGGCTTCAGTGTTCGGGCTTGAGACATGAGCTTGCTGTTCAGCAGGGCTGCAGATGCTGCTCGAAGTGGGGAATGCAAGGTGGGGAAGTCAGCACCTCTCTGAAACCTTTCAATGTGCCAGAGCTTGTGAGTAGAGCAGATACTGCTGTGAGTTCATAGATTGTATTCTCACACCCTTAGTGCAGTCAGAGAGAGAAGCCGGCTA